>JAEUCK010008101.1:0-76026 GCA_017311455.1 Otocyon megalotis megalotis
CCAGGACCTAGCATCCCCTAGGCTTAAGAACTTGAGTTACTTCCAGTTGTAGATGACCCCTTCTTCCTTCCACAATATCCCAGTTGGTAACTCTGTAGTCCTTCCTTAATTCTGATTCTGTGGCCTAAACCCCCAGATTCTTCTAGATTCTCTAGTCTGGGGCCCTGCCTGCCTGTTTGGACTACCTGGAATTGGTCCTTACCTAGCTAGGGTCTGAACTTACTGTAAACTTTAAGCACTCACTGGCTACTCCTGAAGTGTACCCTGACAGCCATGTCTATTCTCCATTCTGGGAAGGAGGGTCTTCTTCCAGACAGAGATCTAACCCTAAAGATGCTCTTGACTCCATTATAATTCAGACACGCACCTCAACAGGAAGCCCAAAAGAGACCAAGATGGCAAGGAGTCTAGAAACCAGGTTCTTAAAGCCAGATGCAATGAAGTGGTCGCATTTGGCCTGGAAAAAAAGAAGGTTAAAGGAGAAACATGATATCTCTCTGCAAATAGTTACAAGACTATCATATAGGACTAGAGCCAATGGGTGAATGTCCCAAGGAGATAAATCTAGAGTCAATAGAAGAAATTATTTTGGATTGTTTCTATGCACTTGAGAATTGCCCTTTACTTTAACATTCTTGTCATCTATGAAATGCCAATCCCTGTGCAGGTCGGCAAACACCTCTGGATGGATTCCTGGCGGTGACATCTGGGAGGAGCCTGGGGGAGGCTGGGGTAGAGCTTAGAGGTGCCTTCATGAAGAATACTCACTTCCCAGAGCTGGAGCAAATTCCTGGACCTCAGGAGCCTAAGAGTAAGAATCACTGCACCTGAGCTGAGCTCAATCCCAGGGAACTGAAATATTTACTCCCTAGAGAACAAAGGGAAGAGCCCCTTGTGCTGAATCAGGAGGTAGCCATCTTCGTAGGACTGGTGGGAAATGGAGGCCCAAGTTTAATAATGGTAAATCTATCAAAACCAAATGGACATAGCTCACAGCCTGTGGGCAATAAAGATCCACAGGTGAAATTTTATGAGGTTTTAAAGGGAACTTTATTAGTTTTGAAGGAGCCATAGTATAAACTAAAGCCAGCCATGGAAAAACAATATAATGTGAACTATGGATAACAATAGCTGGAAAAAACAAACAAATAAAAAAACAAAAACAAAAACAATAGCTGAAAAGTTTGTCCCTATTACCAAACCAAAGAAACTTCTCAGGGAAAGGAAAAAAATATGTGAGACTTTATGTCCCTCCCATGATTTCTGGTGAGGTAGACTTTGCTTACCAGCAACACTTTTAACTCCTGTACAGCAAAGACTATTAAAGTTCTGTTACTCACCCAGCACCTGATTCAATGCAGGTGCACCTGTGTGCACAAGCACACAAAATAGTTCTGAGATGGGCAATCACATTTGTGAGTACTTCCACAGGTGTGCGCTTCCCCAATGCTCCAGAGACTTTTTGTATCGCAGGCAGAAAACTTAAACTCCGTGTTAAGAAACTTTCCCACGATCACATAGCTCATAAATAGCTGAACCCTGATTCTTGAACCCGTATCTGCCTGTCTCTAGAGCCCGTGTCCTTTTAACCACATCTACCTTTGCCAGATTTTTGGATTTCATCAACCAATCGTGTTTCAAAAATATTCAAGAGAACCCCGATTGGGTTGCCAACATTTTACTGGGACGATAGTGTTAAAACGTAAGAAAGTTACCTTATGACAACCCAAAAAGACCGGACAAAATCTCAGAATAAAGAGAATATGTTGACTATTAAGAAATACTCACTCCTTACTAGAAGTGAGTGTGCACCTGTAAAAACACTGCCATTGATAGGCTTTTGTGGCTGCCACTCTCTGCCACACTTAACTCTCTTAGCTCCAAGCACGATGTCCTACGCAAAGTAGGCACTTCAGACTTGCCATTGAATGACTGACATCATTTGGTCTTTTCTGTTTGATCCTCTGAAAAGACCTCACTGATAACGGGTACCTGGTGGGATCACAGACCCAGACAACTTGCTTCATCTTGTTTAACTTTGCATATACGGCTTGGTAAAAGCAGAACTTTGCTACCATCTCCTTCTCCTCTCTGCTTAAGAACAGCAAGATTTCTCCTCTTGGCAGACTCTATCAACACAGCGTCATGTCTTTGCACTAAGAGATTCTATCACTACCCCTCTGGCCTACACGCTCACCCTCAGAGGTAATCTAAGAAATGGGGTCAGGAAGGCTGTGCAGTCCTAAGAGGTGAATAAACACTTTGGCCTGGGGGTTCCATGGTGTGAGTGTCATGTTCTCTTGTCCCACTTCTTCTACTGAGTGACCTTGGGAAATTCTCTTCTTTGAATCTCAGATTTTTCATGTACAAAATGAGGGGGGTTGGGCCAAAACATCTCAAAGGGTGCTTCCAATCTTGGCACTCTACACCTCTCTTCCATCTGGCTGATTGCAGCGCCTTCCACATCAGGGCTCCTTTTGTTTGAGAAAATCTGGAATTTGGGGATGGAGTCAACAGCAAGTTGGCCCTTGAGGAAGATTCTGTAATATGATCGCGCAGCTGGTTAGTGATTCTACATGAGCGCAAGATCACTTCAGGGTGGAATGTCAAAGTTTACCAGACATTATCTTGGACCAATTCTCCTTTTTCCATGAGACCAAATCATTATCCTCAAAAGCATTACTAATTGTGCACATCCACCAGATGCTGGAAGGCCCTAGCTGGGAAGCAGAGGACCCACGCTGGGGGTCATCCACCCCACTCGGGTTTCTCCTTGGCTGGGCTTACACTAGAGGGCCCGGCAAGAAGCCAGGCTATGCCCTGGAATAAATGACTTGTCCAGTCACCAGCCACAGCCCAGGAGGTGCTCTCATACCTACCTGGTCTTTCATTTATCTTTACAGCATGAAACCAGCTATCCTAGAAGCCTGCCTCACTGGGGGAAAGGTTAAATTACAGGGCCCAACTTTAAAAAAATTTTTTTTTTTTTGCAAAGACTTCCTTCCCCTTTAATTTTAGAATAGTTACTTCTCTGGTAACCCGCCAGAATAGGGCTATTTGGATGTCATCTACAAACAGAGAAGAAGGAGAGAGCTAGCAGACTGGCCTGCCTGCTGGATTGACTTTAGTTGCTTTTTCACATACAGATCAAAAGCCTCCTGAGCAGTTAGCCCTCAGCAAGGAAGTGACACCTGCAAATAGAGAGGATTCAGCAAAAGTGAACACGCACTGTGTGAAAATGCATTGCGTTGTTCAGTGCTGGAGATTTCTGGTCACCTCTGTAAATATCCTGAAGATGAGCTTTGGCTCCACTCTGGAAATCCCTGGGATCTATTAGCCATTGTAACCTACAAGAAGTAAGGTTCCCCAGGCTCTCAGAGATTGTGGTAACCCTATCTCCATAGACACAACTGGGGGAGTAGGAGAAGTTAGATCTGCATGGTCTTTTTCCTCTGGGCAATACCTTCTACATACTCTGGTGACCATAATCATAGGAGCTAAAGAATAGAAAATAAAGAGATGCAAAGAGTTACATGTCCAAACAAGAAATAATGAGGACATGTGAGAATAAATTGATTCAGGAAAAGTCTTCAAGAAGTTTAGAGAGCAAGCAAGAACAAAGACCCTCAGAGAAGGGTGAGTTAGGGAGAGAGGCCCCAAACTGGGAACACATCTCTAAAGAAATGCCTGTGAGTAGGAGACCAGGGAAGAACTGGTCAGGTGTCAGGGCACCAGGTCCAACTTGACCTCTACTGAAGGCCCAGAGAACCCAGAGAGAAGGCTCTCCATTTGTTCAGCAGCCAGAGAAGTGTAAAGGCAGCTGAGAGAGGAGAGAAAGGGAGGGGGACTTGAGGAGGAGGTGTTGAGTGGAATTTAATGGGGCTCTAATGACCAAAATTGTGTTCAGGGCCCCTAAGAAAGAGCACTTTTGACCTATTGCAAAGGATTATGAGGAAAGAGCCAAGAAATGGAAAAAGGCAAAGGGAATCCTTCTATTTAGAAACCATTGAACATCCCACCACCAACCTGGTGAAGCAAGGAGGCTATTCTCTTCCTTCTGTTGATGGATTCATCCCACACCTGTGAATACAAGTGTGTCAGCATCACAGAATTAAAGATCAATCCTGCCTCATTTTACCAATAAAGTTAACTAAGGTCACCCTGAGAGCTGGTGGTAGAGCCCCAGCTAGAGCCCCTCCTTCCCAAGCCCAAATTCCCTGCGCTCTTCATCAATCTCTGGCACCCAGAGTGTGTGCATCTCTCACTGTGCTCCCATTTTTGGAATCTGAGAGTCTCTCATGGTGTCTGCCTATCTCTCTGCTCTAGAAATCCTCCCATCTCAGCTTCTTGCTTACATGAACCTCATGCCATAGGTAGCAAATCTGCATCCTCTGAGTTCACGAGTGTGCATCAAGCCTCTGCTAGCCACTGGGGGCCTGCCTGTGGCTCTGTTTAACTGCCAGCCCTGGAGCCTCTCCTGGCCTTGGCTCTGGTCCACAAGTTTCTCATCTCACAGATGGGAGAGATGATCACATGTGGGCCTATGGGTTACACATGTCTGGATGCTGGTTATGTTCTGCCCTAGTCTAAACAATGAACAGTGAAACTCTCAGAACTGAGAGATGTGAATTTCCGAGGCTTCTGATTATAGGTTTACTGCTTAAGCCCAAAGCTTCTGTCACTTTGCTTGGGAACTGGTTAAAGGTTAAGAGGATGTTCAAAAAAGTCCTCTAAAACAGGTTCCATTAGCCTAAGACCCTGTATACACCCAAGCAGAAAAATAGAAACGAGATGTAGGGACCAGAAGAGAGGCTTCACAGAAGGAGCTGGTTTCTGTCTGAGGGGGATGAGTTGTCAAATCCTTCGCTTAGGAGAATCCTAGGCATCCCTGAGCTGGGATGGAATCAAGGCTGGAGAATAGGCTGTAGGAAATTATCTTTCTCAAGGTCTAGCATGTGGGCTCTGCTGGAATCTCCAGATGTTAAAGGCTCCCCACCTTTTACTCTTTAAAAGGTATAGGAGTCTAGTTCTCCCACTGAACCCCTCTAGGTACTATTTATTTCTTTCCACGATGCTTCCCTCTGTTGGTGCCTGCGGCCTTCCTCAATGTCAGTGTTTGGGGGTGTTGATGGTGTTGATGGACCCCCGGGGAGGATTTAAACATTGAAACCCAGTCCCGGCCAGGGCCCCACCGGATGATGAGAGAGCACGGGAGGAAACAAAAGTGCTTGTGTTAACAGAATGTCATTTCCCAACATGATTCAGGCCCCGAAGCTGAGGCAGGAAAAGGAGAGCAAATGCCTTCCCATCCATCACGTCGGACACAGCTATATTTAGAGCGCACGCCAGCTCGGGGCCGGGGCGGGCTGCGGGCTCCGGGCTCCAAGGGCCCCGCCGCACGCACTGAGATCGGGTGCTGGGGCCGGTCAGGCCGCGAGTGTGCTGTGCGTGTGTGTGCATGCGTGTGCATGCGTGTGCGTGGTCTACATGGTGTGTGTGTGCGCCCGTGTGTGTGCGCGGTGTGCATCCGTGCGTGTGCGGGCAGGGAAAGAAGAGGGGTAGGCTGGCCCTGTCTCGCCTGAGCTGCAAGCACAGAGCCCAGCGTCCAGTATGCACAGCAGGGAGCACAGACACTCCTCGTGGGTTGAGGGCAAAGCCACCTGGGTCCTAGACCCCGTGGGAGGTGCCCTTGGCTTTGCTATCACACCCTGGCAAACATCTGGCCACATGAAGGCCTCGGGCCCAGGTGTGCTGGCATGTGGGAAGGAGCTTCTGCTCCAGTCAGTACCTAAGCACCATTTTCCTAAAAGACACAATCTCACCTGGCCATGGAGACAGACACCTGCCTAGCCCCCAGCACTCCAACACACGCCCTTTTTGCAAGGGTCAGAGAAGAGGTTTCCTTTCATTGTCACCCATCTCTGGCTGTCGCCCTCCTACCGAAGGGACAGAGACGGCTGCACTGAACTCAGCCCTGAGGCCAGATTGGAGCAGGGTGTGGCTTCAGGCAGTCTTCAGTCTCCGTCGAAGGTCTCCTTCTTTCCTTCCATCTTAAATACCCTGCCCTCCCAACTTCCTCCTCTGCAGACCTCTCAGCCCTGAAAAAGATGCATAAACTAACTACCCATGGTGATGAGAACTAACATAAACAGCCTGGGAGGAGGCTGCCTCTCTCTACTTTCCCCAAAGGTCTCTAGATATGCCACAGGGTCTATGGAAATATAGTTTATACTATGTGTGCCTCAGAGTTGATTCACTTGCCATTAATAGCTCAGCTGTCCCTGAGGTTCTGGCCAGTGTTGAACCTTCTTACTGGCAGAGAAGGTTTATACAACTTCCTGCACCGCTATTGAATGGCTTCCCACAAGCCAAGGCTACCAGACAAAGCAACCCACTGTAGTAAGTCCCTATTGCTACATTTCCCAGGAAGGCAGGACAAGCTCTTGTGAAGTCCTGAGGGAGCCACCAGCACCTTAAAAGTAGGAGTCTCCCTACAGCCCCTTGCTAGCATCCAAGATATGGGGGGGTTTATCTGCTTTGCACCATGGCCTGGGTAGTAAAAGGATAGGGGAGAAATTGGTCCATGAGGGACATAGCAGGTTCATTTCTTTTTACCTGTGTCTTCTCCTCTGAAGAGTTATCACAAGGAAGTGCCATCCAGTCAGTAATTTAGGAGGAAAAAAAATGCACTTGGCTGTGTTCAAGGACTATTGGGACCACCTATATGAATAGGCAGGGAGGTGAGGAGGAAGCAGTACTGCCCTAGAAGCCAGGTGCCCAAGTCCCAGCTCTGCCAATAATTTTCATCCATTGTGATCTTGAATCAGCCATCTGCCTCTCTGGACAAAGGAATAGCTTGGATCAAATGATCATGATTCCTTTCCAAAGTACCACAAAGGTATATAGGTAACTGGGGAGGTGGGGCTTCTAGGCACTGTGCACATCTTACTACCAAACCTTACAAGAACCTTGTAAAGTACGTATTATTTTCTCAATGTGTAGATGCTAAAACTGAAGACCAAAAATGTTAAACCAATTCCCGTAGGTCACAAGCTGGCAAAGGCAGGATCTCAGCCCACAATTTTCTGATGCCAAAGCCCCTGTGCTCCGTCACACCGTACAAACGCTTCTCAGTGGATCAAGGAAAATAATTTCTGTTCATTTGAT
This sequence comes from Otocyon megalotis megalotis, assembly GCA_017311455.1. Lineage (NCBI taxonomy): Eukaryota > Metazoa > Chordata > Mammalia > Carnivora > Canidae > Otocyon > Otocyon megalotis. The sequence goes on from JAEUCK010008101.1 coordinate 7,168, forward strand.
CCTTTTTCCATTGTGAGCATCTTTTCTTAAAAGTCTGTCCCTTCACTTCACTCCACAAGATTCTTATAAAAGAACTGCAGTCCTGCCTGCCTTGAGCTGTTCTGGGCAAAGTCAGGAATAATGTTGGTAAAGTGCCAGGCCCTATATGCCACCAAATCAGAGTATTTTACAAGTGGTGGTCAAATGACCGCATCGGAAAGCTTGTCTGTGTGCTGGGTACTTGGAGCCCAGGAGGATGAGTCAGCTGCCAACCCACTTCTTTTCCAAGGACCTGAAACCAAGCGACTTCCTGCTTTTCTTTCTTTTGAAGCCCTGTGTGTGTGGTGCTTCAAAGTCCGAGAGGGTTGGGCTCTTTGTCCAGGCCTGGTGCGAGCTCTGCGGTGCAGGCAGGCAGAGGCAGGGGCGTACGTTGGTTCTCCCCACCACCCACTTTTTCCTTTCTCTTTGGCATGTCCTGAGACTTGCAAAGCCTACTAGCTACCCTCCCATTATGTTCTTCTCAGCCTTTCTGTTTTCCAGTCACTCTCCCACGTCTCTTTGACCTTCTCCCTCTTCTTTTTCCCATTCTTTGTTCTCCTTGATGACCAGGAGCTAACCACAGGGGGACACACAGGGCTGTACACAATTGAAATTGCCTTCCCATGAGTGCAACAATCTTCATGATGCCGTGGTACCAAGTGTAAAGTTCCTGGGGGCCGAAGAAAGAGACATACCACTTGATGCTCAGCAGGGTCTGGAGCTGAAAGAACTGCTTCATAAAGAAATCGATTCACAAATTGCAGTTCCCAGGTAGGGTCTTCAGCAGGAGAGGTGTCCAAGAGGAGACCTCAGGCTGCAGTAGGTGACAGAGGGAGTTGAAGTTTCTGTTCTTTCTCTCTCCTCCTCACTTCTAACCTGAGTTAACCATGGGGTTCTTTGGTCACGAGGACAACAGACAAGTCCTTGAGACACAAGACATTGGCAGCATTCCAGAACAAACTGGCGTTCTTCTCTTGCTTCCATTCACAATAAGACTTACTTTAGGGGGAATCTTGCAAATAAGCTCCCCAAACTTACCGGCCTCAAAAATGTACCAGTTACCTCTGGACCCAAGAAACTCTCCGGGTTGCAAAACCAGTAATATTGGCATGCTTTACTGCATGCACAACACAAATAACTTTTTGTTCTTGGGAGGTGGATGAATAGTGATTATAAAGGATTGTTGAAATAAGTAGAGGTGGTATCCAGATACACTGATTTGAAGTTAAAAGGCTCTTGTCTTTTCCCAGTTCCACCTCTGACTCTCTATGTGACCCTAAACATTGTTTTCTTTTTCTGTGTCTTGGTTTCCATATTTATAAGATAGGCTTGCACCAAGAAGAAACCAATGCATAATTGGAAAAGAGAAAATGTTATGTAAATAATATTAGAGATTCCCCTGCTGTTTGCTTGACAGCAGTTCACTTAGAAGGTTCAAGATCCTTTTGATCTGAGATGAGAGGGACCAGCTGCTGAGAGATAGAGTCGATTTAATCCAGAGTTAACCTTGCAGAAGCTCTTTGGAGATAATTTGTCGTGCTTCTTTATAGTCTAAATCCAGGACAAAGGTGCAGAATATGATGTGCGGAATTGGTAACAACCATAAACTATGATTTCTGATCAAACCACTTTCTTCTTTCTGTCCCATTTATGTTTCTCATGTATGTCATCCTGGACAGACTCAGTGAATCATTCCCTCTGGATAGGTACGTATGACCTCACAAAGGCCTTTTATATTAACCATGGGGTTCTTTGGTCATGTATATTGTAGTAAGAAATGACGGTCTTTCAGAAGCTCTACAGAATTCAGAATGGAAAGTATTTCCAGCATCTTTGACTCCCTACTTCAAGGGGCTTTAGGACAATGTGGCTCCAGAGAGTCAAGACAGAGAAGGGCTAGTTGCAGGGCAGGGGGTCACAAAACGTACTTACTGGACTCCATACAACTGTCTCCCCATGATCCTCCCTCACATCTCCACGGCCAGATTGGAGCAGCCTGTGGAAAAAATTCCTGTCTATTTTCAGAAACAGATAAAAGCATTCAGATTATGCAGTGCAAATCTCAGCCTGAAAGCGGCTGGAAAAATCTGTTCCTTGCCACTGTCACTGACCCCCCGACCCCTCCAAGTAAGGACATTCAGGCCTGCTTCCCCTCCTCTCTCCTTACCCCCACCAGAGCAGGCTGACCCTCCCACCGCACAGCTGGTCCTTGTCTGCAGTCAGAGCACTCCTGCCTTGGAGAATGGGGACAATGGAATACAAGTTGGTGTGTTAAAAAAAAAAAAAAGGCAACTGGTTCAAGGAGAAGTCAGTGTTAAATCCATGTTTCTTTTTATCTGGATTTTTGGAGAGTGTATTTACAATGCTGTCCGGTCCTCAGGAGCCTCCCTGGGGGTCCCGGGGCAGGAGGTCCAGTCTCAGGCAGCCCCATAGGCCTCATTTGCTAACACGATCCACTCCTGGGAAGGACAATCCTCTATCCTGAGCAGAGCTGCCTAAGACCAGATGTCTCTCTGTCCTGATCTTCCCCAAGCATAGAGGTTTGGGAACACTGAATAGTTCATCAAACTGGATCTCTTGCGCCGGGGATTATTCCTGGCTTTAGAGAAAAGCTAGTTCAGCGACGCCTCCACTGTCCAGTGCACTCGTGTTTGCAACGAATTGGTTATGCTCTGAAGATACAAAATTGTAAACACAATAAACCGGGCTTATGCTTAGTGCATCGGGGAGCAAATATCAGTCAAACACACTCAGAGGACTGCTCTGTGAGCTTTTCATCTGGGAGGCACTGGGGGTCTCAGGGCTTCATATTGAAAACATCTTTTCTTCCAGAATGCTTTGTGCTTGCACTCTTCACTGAATAATTCATTAAGCACCAAACTCCTCCTCCAGGGGCACTTGTTTTGAGCACTTGTTTTTCCACCTCCCCTCTAGGCAATGGGCTCACAACCCAAATAAAAGCCGAGCTGTGCCAGCTGCCAAAAGAGCCAGACAGGATGACACTTCCTAGGGGAATGGGATGGGGCTCTCATTTCCTCTTCCCTGGTTTCCTCCTCTAGATGCACCAGAGGGAGGGCAGGGCCGGAGTGAAGAAGCCACCATCAAGCAAGAACCTTTGGACAAGGGAATGAGGGCCCGTCCACCTGGCAGATGGATGGAGCTAAATGTTGCAGCAGAAAGGAGTTCCCAGATTGGAGAAACAGAGGATAGGAGCAGAGCCACGTGCCAAATACATTCCAGGTAGGATGTGGACAGAGCAGGAGAACTTAGGAGACCCTGATAAGCTCCAGCAAGGCTTAAGATCCACATTTCTGTTTTTCTACTTTTAAATTGAAGTTTCATATTCTATGAGGCAAGAATCAAAGATCAAAGGAGAAATAATTGTGATATTTAATTCAGAAAGCAATGGCAGGCTTCCAGGAGACACCATAACTCAGATCATACCTTCTGGCATATCTAAGAACACTCTATACAACTCCAGGCCTTGGCTCAAGCTGGTCCTCTGCCTGAAAGTACCACCTACTCCACTTGTCAAACTCCTACTCATCCTTAAAAATCTTGTCCAAATGTTTCCTATTCTGTAAGGCTTTCCAGGCTCCGTTCCATCCCTTGTACTCCAGCAGAACCAACTCTCTCTGTTGTGACACTTACTATCTTCTGGTTCATGTTCTTTTTTTTTTTTTTCCTTTTCTTTTTTTTTTTTAAGATCTGTATTTCCTTATCTGACAAAGAAAGCCAGAAAGCACAAGCAGGAGAAATAGCAAAGGGAGAAGGAGAAGCAGCGCCCTTCCCCTGCACCCCCCGCACTAGCCCCACTGCTGAGCAGGAAGCCTAATGTGGGACTCCATCCCAGGACCCTGGGATCATGACCTGAACCAAAGGCAGATGCTTAACTGACTGAGCCACCCAGGCACCCCTGGTTCATGGTCTAGTTAGTGAAGTATGTGTCTGCATCTTCCAACAGAGGGTGAGCACCTCGAGGACAGAGCCCATGTTTTATTCATATCTGTATCCCACCTACTCCCAGAACCTAGCATAAGAAGTGCTTGTCAAATCAAATCATACCACTTACAGACTCCACTCACAGTGAAGTCCCAAATGCTAGCTCCAATCCAGTACAGTGATATGCAAGGGACCTTCCTCATTCTTTCCATTCTTTTTTTTTTTTTTTTGAGATAAACCTCATTTGAATCATTTAAAAGTATAGAGGTCAGTGGTTTTTAGGATATTCACAATGTCCTGTGACCATCACCACTAATTGCAAATGATTTCTCACTCCAAAAAGCAACCCTCTACCCACTACATAGTCATTTCCTGTTGTCACCTTCCTGGACCCTAGAGAACCACTAGTCTACTTTCTGCCTCTATGAATTTGCCTATTCTAGACATTTCATAGAAGTGGGATCATACAATATGTGGCCTCTTATATCTGGCTTCTTTCATAACATAATGTTTTCAAGGCTCATCCACATTGTGGCATGTGTTGGCACTATGTCATTGTATGGATACACTACATTTATTTTATTTTATTTTTTTAAAGATTTTATTTATTTATTCATGACAGGCAGAGAGAGAGAGAGAGGCAGGGACACAGGCAGAGGGAGAAGCAGCCTCCATGCAGGGAGCCCGAAGTGGGACTTGATCCTGGGTCACCAGGATCACACCCCGGGCTGAAGGCGGCGCTAAACCGCTGAGCCACCTGGGCTTCCCGGATACACTACATTTAGTTAGCCATTCATCAGTTGAGAGACATTTGGGTTGTTTCCACCTTTTGGCTATTCTGAACAATGCTGTTGTGAATATTTGTTTACATGTGTTTGTGTGGACATATGTTTTCAATTCTCCAGGGTATGTACATTTATAAGTGGCATTGGTAGGTCATGTGCTAACCCTATATTTAACATTTTGAGGAACTGCCAAATTTTTCCAAAGAAACTGCTTCATTTTGCATTTCCACCAGCAATCTAGGAGGGCTCCAATTTCTGCACGTCCTTGCCAATACTTGTTATTCTCCTTTGTTGTTTTATTTTTGTTTTTTATTGTAGCCATCCTCATGGGTGTGAAGTGGTATCTCACTGTGACTTTGAATTGCATTTTCTCTAATGACTAATGACGTTGAGAATTTTTGCACGTACTTTTTGGCCATTTGTAGATCTTCTTTGGCTAAATGTCTATTCAAGTCTTTTGCCCGTTTTTAAATTGGGTTGTTTGTCTTTTTGATATTTAATTATAAATGTTTATTAGATTCATATTAGGTATATATCTCGCAAGTATTTTCTCTTATTCTGTGGGTTTTCTTTACAGCTTCTTGATAGTAACCTTTGATGTACAAAAGTTTTGATTTTGGTGAAGTACTATTTATCTATTTTTTCTTTTGTAGCCATATCTAAGAAACATTGCTCAATCCCAGGTCCTTAAGTTTATACCTATATTTCCTTCTAAAAGTTTTACAATTTTAGCTCTTGTGGTTACGTCTTTGATCTATTTTTTATTTTATTTTTGTGTATAGTATAAGATATGGGTCCAGATTTTTTCTGTTGCTTGTGGATATCGAATCCCAGCACCATTTGTTTAAAAGACTGTTCTTTCCCAGTTGAATGTGTTTTACACTCTTGTTGGAATTAATTTTTCATTCATATTTTACACTGAAATCATCATTTGAAATAAGGTCATTGGTTCAGCCCTAGAATATGAAAAACTTGATAATGTCAAGATTTTTTTAAATACAGCAATTGCATCCACCTGTCTTCTCCTATACAACTTAGAATCTGTTCCAGGAAAAGTTAACAACATTCAAGTTTGCACATTTTCTTTCTTTTTTCTTTTTTTAAGTTTGCACATTTTCACAAGTGGAAATCCCATGGTCTTTTAGAGTGAGGTTATAAACCAAAGGGACTGAGAAGGTAGATCAAATGGCCTCAATCCAGGGATAGAGAGACAACCGATGTGGTAGCTGTGGGACATGTAAATGTGGGGTTAGTGATAGAAGTGTGGCAAAAACATGCACATGAGAAAATGCTCTGCATCACTGGCCATCAGGGAAATACAAATCAAAACCACAATGAGATACCACCTCACACCAGTGAGAATGGGGAAAATTAACAAGGCAGGAAACAACAAATGTTGGAGAGGATGCAGAGAAAAGGGAACCCTCTTACACTGTTGGTGGGAATGTGAACTGGTGCAGCCACTCTGGAAAACTGTGTGGAGGTTCCTCAAAGAGGTAAAAATAGATCTGCCCTACGACCCAGCAATTGCACTGCTGGGGATTTACCCCAAAGACTCAGATGCAATGAAACGCCGGGACACCTGCACCCCGATGTTTCTAGCAGCAATGTCCACAATAGCCAAACTGTGGAAGGAGCCTCGGTGTCCATCGAAAGATGAATGGATAAAGAAGATGTGGTCTATGTATACAATGGAATATTACTCAGCCATTAGAAACGACAAATACCCACCATTTGCTTCAACGTGGATGGAACTGGAGGGTATTATGCTGAGTGAAGTAAGTCAATCGGAGAAGGACAAACAGTGTATGTTCTCATTCATTTGGGGAATATAAATAATAATGAAAGGGAATATAAGGGAAGGGAGAAGAAATGTGTGGGAAATATCAGAAAGGGAGACAGAACATAAAGACTCCTAACTCTGGGAAACGAACTAGGGGTGGTGGAAGGGGAGGAGGGCGGGGGGTGGGGGTGAGTGGGTGACGGGCACTGAGGGGGCACTTGACGGGATGAGCACTGGGTGTTATTCTGTATGTTGGTAAATTGAACACCAATAAAAAATTAATTTATTTAAAAAAAAAAGAAGCGTGGCAAAGGCAAGCACTCTGTGGGAGGAGAGAGAAGAGGTAGAAAGAAGGAAAACAGGAGTGAAAAAGCAGACCAAGAACAGGGCTTCCCAAGTGTGTTGTTTGAAAGAAGAGCTTCAAAAAAAAAAAAAAAAAAAAAAAAAAAGAAAGAAGAGCTTCTCTAGTGTACTTGATGATTAAAAGAGGTAAATGTTGGACACTGAAATAACTTGCTTGTTAAAAAGGAAGGGAATGGGATCCCTGGGTGACGCAGCAGTTTGGCGCCTGCCTTTGGCCTAGGGCGTGATCCTGGAGACCCTGGATCTAATCCCACTTCGGGCTCCCGGTGCATGGAGCCTGCTTCTCCCTCTGCCTGTGTCTCTGCCTCTCTCTCTCTCTCTGTGACTATCATAAATAAATAAAAAATTTAAAAAAAAATAAAAAGGAAGGGGCGCCTGGGTGGGTTAAGTGTCTGCTTTTGGCTCGGTTCATAATCCTGGGGTCTTGGGATCGAGCCCCTGAGTTGGGTTGCCTGCTCAGAGGGGAGTCTACTTCTCCCTTTCCCTCTACCCCTCCCCTTGCTTGTGCTCTCTCCTTTCCCCCTGTCTCTCTCTCAAATAAATAAATAAAATCTTTAAAAAGCACCAAGAAGGGGCGCCTGGGTGGCTCAGTGGTTGAGCACCTGCCTTTGGCTCAGGTCGTGATCCTGGGGTCCTGGGATTGAGCCCCATGTCAGGCTGCCCCAGGGAGTTACCTTCTCCCTCTGCCCATGTCTCTGCCTCTCTCCGTTTGTCTCTCATGAATGAATGAATGAATAAAAATCTTTAAAAAAATAAAAAGCACCGAGAAGCTGAAAGGTAGTTCTCTTTCAGCCAGCTGTGCTGGCTGGTCTTGGCTAACACTCTTCCCTCCGTCTCAAGCATCATCCCACCGTACCCTCCTGGATCCCACCTCACCCTTGCTTGTCTGCCTAACCCACCTGTGCCATCTCTGAATTTCTATATTGGGCTAGAACTTCTTTATGTTTCCCAGAGTATGCTGCCAGATGTCAGAGTTAGAGCTAAGCACATTATGTAAGAAAAAGGTTTTATTTAATGGGTGTTTTTGCACTGGATGGCGAGCTCCCCGGGACCAGGGACCATGTCTTACTCATCTTTGTAAGCCGTGCAGCATATGGCACTACAAGACTGCAGAACTGAATTGCAAATGAACATAGAATCAGTTTAAAGAAAAGAACAGTGACTGAGGAGTTGGCCCTAAGAAGGGGTAATATTTAGACAATAGCAGGGGAGAGGAACGATGGAAAGCATGTAACTCACTCTGGTATTTTCCTATAAACCTCTGGAATTCAACCTGTTTCAGGCTAACTCTAAACACCAAGAGTGTGCTTGTAATCAGCTAGCCTGGGCTTTCCTCTCACTATGGCGAGATAGTCAAGCCCACTACAAGGAGTAGATGAGATGCATGGGTGTCAGCGGACGCTGTTGGGCCAACAGGGATGCCCCTCTAGAATAGAAAGGGGCAGTCTGGGAAACTTGGAGCCGCTGGGATTGAAAGAAAACATTTCCTTCCCTGTTTCCTGCCAGAGAAATGGCAACACACACACACACACACACACACACACACACACACCACCACCACCACCACCAAAAAAGCATCAGAAAGCCAACAGGCAGCCAGGTATTTGGAGTTTGCCCTAAAGTAGAGGTAGGGATGGGCGGTAGGGGAGTCTGTCCACAAGCAGCAGGTCAAAATAGAAGCATGTGCTAAAATGGAATATGCTCAAAGTTCAAATCATATAGGGAGGGTTTTTCCCTTCTTTTTAATTTTTTTTCCAAATCAAAAAAATCAATATAGCAACGCTTAAAACACTTTTTTTTAATTTAAAAAAAAAAGTCACTCTTAAGGTCCTAAAACAAATACATTCAAACTTCTACCTATTTACTTCTTGTTTTGTTAAAATATATAATTCACTATATGAAGTAAATCATTATATTGATACAATATTAAATTGCATATTCTCATTTTTGTCATTTTATCACAAACATTTCTGTATGTCAATCTTTTATTTTCATTATTTTAATGCCTGCATAGTATCCTGAAGTTTTCATGATCATCATCTTTTTCTTTTCTGTGCCCTTTTTCTTGAGCATTTATCTATTTTAATTATTATACAAAACTAAAACAACATCAATCATATAGCTTCTTTGTTACTGATTTCTTTCTTTAGGATAAAGTGCTAGAGCAATATCCCGCTTCAAGAGTATGAATATTTTTATGGGTTTTGATATGCATTGTCATTATTTTCCGAACGGGTTATAACAGTTCACACTGCCACCAGTAATGTACGAATTGCCAGTGTCACTCACAGCCTGACCAGCATTGGATGTCACATTTTAACTTCTCCTGACTTAACAATGTGAATCAATGACTCAATGTTGCTTTAATCTATACTTATTCAATTATAAAGATAAGCCTCTTTCCTTCAGCTTATAGGCAATCTATACTTTCTCTTTTGCAAATTAATTGTTCATTTTGTTTTCTCCTTCACCTATTGAAAGCCTAATTTTGTTTTAAAATTTTAATGAGTTATTTATAAAGCATCACATACTTGTAAAGCATATACTCTGCCACGATTTCTAAAAATATTTCTTCAGCCTTCTCATGGCATTTTATATTACAGTCACTAGTTTTCATTATTTTGAAACTCTTAAAATATTTATTGTGTCTCAATGATTTTTATTGCTTCAAAATTGAGAAAGCGATTTCTCCACTGGTTTGGCAAAGCCTCCATGCTGATTTTTGTGTGTAGTTTTGCCCTACAAATTACATATTATTACATATTTATATGAAATCCTGGAGTTTCCTTTATGATATGATATAAAGTATTGATCTAAATAAAACATTTTCCAAATTTATGATCAGTGATACCACAGCATAACTCTTTTTACTCTTATTGATCACATATCATATTTATATAGTGAGATTGAGTGCTGGTTTCTTTTTTCTTCTGTATTATCTATTTTCCCTATTTAATGATAAAAATCACCATTATGATTGTTTTTCTCATGATCTCCAGTGCCAACCCTATTGACTGGCATGTAGTATATGTTCAACTAATCTTTATTCATATTAAATTAATAATATATACTAACACCATCCTAAGTTTCAATCCAGAGTATTTTTTTTAAATAAAGAAAAATCAATTTTTACCTCTCTTTGCTGGCTAACTTGAGTGAGACTTAGGAGTCTGTTATTTCCAGAGCGTCTTGATTCTTTCCCACCTTCATTTCTTGCCACATTCTTTCGAGAGCTGTAAGAAGTTAAAATAATAAAATATGAGGGATGCCTGGGTGGCTCAGCAGTTGAGCATCTGCCTTTGGCTCAGGGCGTGATCCCAGAGTCCCAGGATCGAATCCATGCGTGGAGCCTGCTTCTCCCTCTGCCTGTGTCTCTGCCTCTCTCTGTCTCTCATGAACAAATAAATAAATAATCTATAAAAATAAATAAATAAAATAAAATAATAGCATATGAGAGTAGGCAAGTTTCCAGGCTACCATCACATGATGGTCACATTTTGTTCCTCACAACATACACAAGAGGCAGGCATTCTCTTTGCATGGAGGAAGGGGAAGCTCAGAGAGTTTCACCCACTTGCCCAGAGTCACACAGCTTGGAACTCCAACCTGAATCATCCTGTCCTAAGTCCAATATTCTTACAACCTCCTGATTTCATAAGATCCTAGGGTTTTGTGCCTTAGTTACCTAGGCAGTACAGCTCATGAGCCAGTCTGTAGTTTCTGGCTAAAGACTGACAATGATGAGACATTTAGAAAGAACATTCTGACAGATTGGCCCCAATAAGATCTGAGAGCGCACAATCCACCACCACCACCCCCAACTAGTCCTGACCATAGCATGAGCTGTGGATATATATAGGTGCTTGGAAGGTTGAAGGAACCCAGACGCCCAGCCTGACATGTGGCATACCGAGGGGTGGGGAGGGCACCTGCGGAGCCCTCACCCTTGAGTTTCAGATGGAGACTGCTAAAGGAAAACCACAATGGTGGACTTGAACTCCAGCGTAGAACAGCTCTTTTTAAATTCAGGCCTTGAGCTGACCACAGGTCACAGGCAGAATGGCAAACAGGGAGGGGATTATAAATAGCAGCTGCAGCTGGCAAGCAAAAGACAGGCCTGACCTGTGAGTAGTATAGAAAGGACCTCAGGCAAAGCATCAATCCCCCCGTTGCTCATTCCCGGGCCTGAGCACACCCCCCCGCCCCCCGCGGCATCCCCATTCCAGCAGAGGGGCTGCGCAGTATCACTGGTAGAGCAGCGAGCCCCCATCATTTGTCCAGCTCAGTCTAAGGAGTTAAACCTTAAAATGGCAAGTCGGCCTGGGATTTGGGGACGAGCCTCCTCTGGGTCCATCCCACAGGGCCATGAACTGATCCTTTATTTATGCTGGGTTGTCTGTCTTTGTTCAGCTCTGTCTGCTTCGCCAGATTGGAAATGGTCTGCTGGAAAAAATTATGGTGCTGTCTAACATGATGTAACAAGATGTCATCTTCTGACTCCAACGCATAAAATGGATTTACAGGAAGGAGGAGGGGAAAAAAAACAAAGCCCCAGGGAGCACTTGACTCAGATAAAAACCACTGGGTTTTGTTTGTGAATGTCAAAAAGCTGCATGTTATTTTACTTAGAAGAACATGAGAACAGACTGGCGTTTTAGGAGAAAGCAAAAGCTATGCGCTCTGCAGCCCAGAGGAAAGTTTGCTGAGAAAACTTAAGCTGATTTTTATTTTGCATTGCCCACATACACAGACATGCCACAAACCCTACATACAAATCACACAGACACACAAAACATGTGCCACAAATGCCATACACACACACAAACACATATCGACCACCCCATCTAAACCTTACAGACACACCACACACGCACCACCCACACACATCACCACACACCCTCCAGCATCACCCCAAAGATGTCACCACAAAGGCAAACAAACATTACTTTAAATCAAGAATTCTGTAGTTCCTATACCACTGAGCCATGGGAGTAAGCAAGTATTCTCATTCTAAGCTTTTCTGATGCACATCTGCAAGTCTGTCATGAACTTTACAGAGCTCTCTTTTATGAGAAAGCATAATGGAAAAGACAAAGTGGAAAAAAGGTCAAAGGTTTTGTGGTTCTTTTTAAATATACAACACTTCTAGAAAGGCACATTCCAACCCAATCCTAATATAGTTACTTCCCTAACACAGGGAAGTAACATAAGTAGGAAAGGATATGATAGGGTTCCTTGGCCTTTTGTGTTTGTGAGAACACCGTTGCCTACTTCTGCATTCAAAGCAGCTCTGGTGTGGCCTCTGGGGACTGTCAGGACTCCCCCCCCCCAATCACACGCACGTTGACAAAGGGACGAATAGGTCAACCCATAGTTCTTTCTTCTTTGAGTCCTTTCTTACTCATTAGGAAGCTGAAGGTTGGAGCATGTTAGCAAAATGTCATGTATCAAGAAATGAAATAAAAACAATTGAATTAGTGTGATGCCACATTTCCCCTGTTCTAGAAGAACTAAGTAGATATGCAAGCGTGAGCTATAAAATACACATTATGTGATTTTATGACTACACACATGAGTTAAATGCTCTTGGATTACAATTGGCATTGCACAAGGTAAACAGGAATGGTGAAATTCATGCTGATAATTTTTGAGTGGTCATTTTTCTTAGAATGTTGTTAAATGGTAAATTAAAAATTCCATAACGAGTTGAGAGGGAGAATGCAAAAATAAAAGGAAAAACTTATGTATTTGAGTACCTCTAATGGTACCTTTTTCTTACTATTTGAAGGAGAGGCCCCACATTTCTACTGGGCCCCATAAATGATGTAGCCAGACCCAACTGTCTGTTTGTCTTCCCTATTAGAAAGTAAGTTCCACCTGGGCTGGATTTTGCCTGTGTTAATCACTGTTGTATCCTAATATTCAATACAGGGCCTGGAACATAGAAGGCTTTCAATAAATATTTATTGAATAAATAAATGAGTGAATACATTAATGTAAGCCCACGTTGCCACACCTCATCCTCTGAAGGCAGAATCAGGCAGGCACCTACAGCACATTTCATTCTAGAACCAGCCCACTTACTTAAGCTCACCTCCAAAGATGTCTTCATTCATGCTTTTATTCAACACAAATTTATTAAGCATGTTTTAGATGCCGTGCAAAGACGGAGAAGCCTCAGTCTTCACCTTTAAAGAGATCCCTGTCCAGAAATGAGGTACAAAGAGTAATGAGGTGTCAGAAGTAGCTCAAGGGAACTATGCGCAGGGCACATGGGAGAGTTGCTCAGGAATACCTCAGGGGCTCTGGAAAGATGCTGGGAGGAAGGAAACCAGATTCCCCAACATTAACCCTGGGCTCCATTGCAGCTGGTCTTCTTGCTGCCCAGAATATACCATAGAGTTTAACCTTCCTGTACTCATGATTCTCACTGCTCTCTCCATCCCTTTGTACACACTCAGCCTCCCGGAGGGTCCTCTTGGCTTTCCTGAATTTCCTCCATCTTTCAAGGACTTCTCAGCCCAAATTGAATTCTCCTATTTCTAAATGAGTAAAACAATTTAGCCCTTAATCGTATGTTGTTTCATGTATATTAATCTATCCACCATGCCCCATCCTCAACTACACACACACACACACACACACACACACATACACACACCGAACTAGGTGGTAAGTCCCTGAAGAGCAGTGAGCACCTGCGTTATTTTTTAAGATTTTATTTTTATTTATTCATGAGAGACACAAAGAAAGAGAGAGGCAGAGACACAGGCAGAGAGAGAAGCAGGCTCCATGCAGGGAACCCAATGCAGAACTTGATCCCAGGACTCCAGGATCATTCCCTGGGCTGAAGGCAGGCGCTAAACGGTTGAGCCACCCAGGCGTCCCGCACCTGCATTTTATATCTATATACTGTGTGATGTGTGCCTGGTACATCATGAGTGAAATAATTTGGCTATAGTATATATAGGCCCATGTGGGACCCACTCCTCAAAACTGTAGGCTTCTTAGAAAGGCCTCTGGGTCTGATGCCCATGCCTTTACAGAAGAATAAGTCAGCCCTGGAGTCAGCACAGACAGATGTGAAGTCGTCTTCTAAAGGCTTGAGCCAGACAGGATGGGACGTGGGCTGGAAGGCACAATGACCAACTAGCACTACCTAGGAAAGTAAAATGGATGAATCCAGGCTCCTAGGCTCTTGTGTTCAAGCCACTGTGCTAAAATGGAATCATCTGATGCAGACAAAAAGCTATTAATTAGCTGTTTCCTTTCTGACTAGCCCAGGCAGATGTTCATTCTGGACTCAGCTTTTCCACGACCGTCGCTAAGGATGCTAAGACACCCAGTCAAGCTGGCTGCCTCCCAGCATCTGTGCCTTAGCATTGCCCTCCTACTTTGGATAAAATACTGAACTGCCAGTAATGAGAATGTATCCTGTGCTTCTCCCCTCACTGGGTCACAGTGGGCCAGGGCTTGAGGCTCGATAAGTGTTACTACATGCAACACAAGGTTATCTAGCTGACAGAAGAGCATGAGCTAATGAGTGAAGTAATCAAGTTAAAATCCTCAAAAGCAAGGTCTATGGAGCCAGTGGGTTCATAATGCAACCATGAGTACCAGGAACTCAGGGCTCATTGGTTTCAATTAAATTGAACATCTATTGAGCACCTATTATATACCTAGCCCAAGCCTGTAGGGAAATTCATTACTTTTTTTACTAGGACAAAGAAGATGTTACAGAGAAGTAGGAGATTATGAGCAGGAATGCAGCTAATGGATTCGGCACAGGTTCTTGATATGATCACCAGAACTGCCAGCCCCCAGGCACTTATGTGAGCAAACTAAACCTCACTTTCCTCATCTGAACAGTGGGATTGATAGTCATGCTTTCTTCATAGAGGTGAGATAAAGATGATAATATAACACAATGCATTAAATAGAAAGCCCTTAGCCCAGTTGAGCCACAAGAACATAATATCTGGATGATGATGATGATGATGATGGTAAGAGGGGGAAGTCTTTGATTTTCTGTGGAACATGGGGAGAGGTATCTGTTTGCAAATATATTCTTTTCCTAATCCTAAGTCATTTTTCTTCTAGCTCAGAGTACAAATGGTAAGGCCTTGTACTTGTGGTTGCTCAGAAGGACTCATTGGTGATGGAGATAATGAAGTGATGACCCTGGGATGGGACACCAGTGAGCCCACTGAGAATGGAATCTGAAGGCAAGATTAGAAGCAAGGGGCCCAGGGCCTGTGTGGGGAAGCTGTGTCCAGTGTCTAGCTAGGGACCCAACGATAGCCTAGATGAAGAGGAGAGAGTCAGAATCTAGAAAACACTGTCAGATCTATACAGAGTTCAAATCAAATACACACAGAGTGTGAAGTCTCATATGTTCAATTTCCAAGGATTAAAAAACACCAACCTCAGGATCCCTGGGTGGCGCAGCAGTTTAGCGCCTGCCTTTGGCTCAGGGCGTGATCCTGGAGACCCAGGATCGAATCCCACATCAGGCTCCCGGTGCATGGAGCCTGCTTCTCCCTTTGCCTGTGTCTCTGCCTCTCTCTCTCTCTCTGTGACTATCATACATAAATAAATAAAAATTAAAAATAAATAAATAAATAAAATAAAAAACACCAACCTGAGTTCCACCCTGCTGAGGTTGGTCCAGCAGTTCCTCGTGTCCTTGCACAGGAACCATGAAGCTTTGGGATCTTAGGAACTGAGGTCCTCTGTGGCATTTGACAGGGCTGTCATTGGATCCTCTGCATCACCATCCCTGGCTTTTGGAGCCCCACATGTGTTTATAGATGTAGCAATAAAGAACAATAAGGTTCCTTTCTGGAAAAGGACCAAGACCCCTGAATGCTTCCAATTTTCCAATGTCTCAAAAATGTTCTTGTTCCTTTCCCAAATTACCCATTCTAATCCTTTGTCTTTTGTCATTCTGCTTCAAGTAACTAGATTTTCAACCTGGCTCACACACTTTTCCCTTCTCTCCAGTAGCCCTGGTCTCTATATTTCATTTGCATCATACTACAGCTGCCTTTGCCAACCCTAGTGACTATGTAAAATAAATCTTTTTTTTTATTTGATTGCCTTATCCTTTATTATTGCTTTGCCTTTGTTGTTACTCTACCATCAGGAAACTCGGGTATGATACATTGGCTGCCAGCATCCAAAAGTAATAAAATGTTGCTCTCACAAATCTCTTTCCGCCATTCATCAGCAGTGATCTCTTCCTACCTTGAAACATTTGGTTTTATTGCTGCCCTTTATTTCCTGCCATTGGGCCAATCCCTGCTCTGCCGGTGCCAGTTTTTCTCTTGCCCTGAAGACCCAACCTTAGAGGCCATTGTCATCTTGGGTCCTGTTATGTGAGTCACTGGATTATTGCTTTACTCAGCTCCTGCCTGCTTTCCTGCAGAGACCCTCAGTGAGGTGCCTTATCTTACTTGCAATTTCCCCATGTCCCCACCAGCCTTTATCTTGATGGCCAAGCCCAGGCAATAACTACCTTGTCTTCTTTATCTCGATCCAGAACTGTCTGCCTGATGAAGTGAGCGCTCCTGCACATGCTATCTGCACCCTCCATCTTTATCCCTTGTAGAATTGCTTTTGTTTATGCTCGGTGCCCTGTTCATGTTCAGATTCTCTCTGATAGGATTTCTAGAGTTTTGTTTTTATACACTTCAAAGTCTGATGAACCAAGGAAGAACAGTTTGGCTATTTACCTATCAATGGGGATGATGAGAAATGGTGGAGAAATTCTATAGCTTGCTTTCCATTCACCCTCCTCTCAAATTTGATTTTCAGAAGCCATGCTTGATGCTTTTGTTTTGTGCACCTGAAATCACCAAGGGTTCCAACCTGCCTTTTCCTACGTACTCCTTTCAATGTGAAGCCAGCTCTTGGGTCTCAAGAGCAGAATACTAGACAGTATCTGCGAAGTAATTGTATTATGTCAGAATGCAAGTTTCCAGTTCTATCTTCCTGTCCCCATGAGGGTGTTCCGACACAGACTGGAACTTTCCACTTCTCTAAATCAAATTGAAGTCATGGTAAATATCAGCAGCCCCCAAATGTGCTCTCTCCTTCTTGAGTCTGTGTGCTCAGGCGCCGGGTACACTTCCTGTGTACCAGTAACTTTGAGGAGCAATACTGTGCTTGCATGTTCAAACCTACTCTGTAGAGAACTCATTCTCAATACAAGGAATTTCTGTTTCCAGGACTCTCTGGAGATCATTTTACTCTGTTTCAGTCTCCTTGTCTTGCTTGCAGGACCGACCCTGGAGTGCAGAGGTGATGCATGGAATTAAAATGACACTGGAAAGTGATCTCTAAGGTTAGGTGTTCTAAAAACCTCAGAGGTAGTAGCAACAGCGCAGCTCCAAGCAGGCTTCATCAACAGGGAAGAGTTTTGCTCTGCAGCTTCTCTTTTGTTCCCTCCAATCAAAACGAGTGGTATTATTTTTGCTGTGTCTGAAGGTCTAGATAAATACATACATAAATACATAAATAAATAAAAAGAAAGAGAAAAAAATGCCAAAAAGACAGAGAGAGAGAGAGAGAGAAAAGAAACCACCTTTCCACACTACAGCCCCAAGTCAAGGAGGTCCCCTCTAAAGCAATACAGGTCTAGGGGCTGATCTATAGTTTCTTTTAAAGCTTATCTTTCCTCAGTTTCTTGAATTTTTCTTCCATTGGTTATCTCCTCTAAGAAATGCTGGAGCTAGCTGGCAGGATGCGTGTATTTAGTGAGATTCTGTCCTAAGAAAACTTAAATGGAAGTCATTAGATGTGGAGAATACAGAGTCCAGGCTTAGAATTATGAAAGGAATATAAAGTGATGCTAGGTCTACCACATACTGGTTGTGGAATTTGGAGCAAGTCACTTAACCTCTCTGATTCTGTGTCCTTGTCTGTGAAATGGGAATAATAGTAGTACCTACTTGGCAAGGTTTTATAAGATTTAAAATAAATAATCCAAGGTTCTTGGCTCCTGGGTGGCTTAGTTGGCTAAGTGTCCCACTCTTGATTTCAGCTCAGGTCATGATCTCAGGGTCGTGAGATTGAGCCCTGTGTTAGGCTCCATGCTCAGCAGGGAGTCTGATTGGGGGTTCTCTCCCTCTACCCACCACCATGCCCCCTCATGCACTTGCAATCTCTATCTCTAAAATAAATTTAAAAATAAATCTTTAAGTAATCCATGGTTCTTAACACATGGTAAATTAGAAAATGCTGCCTATCGATAGAACTACATTACAAAAATATTAGGCAATAAGGAAGAGAAATACAGGCCCAACAGAATAGCCACAACAGGGGCAGGGTAGCAGGGAACTGGAAAGGAGCTGAAGCAAGTGACTAATGTTTTCCATCATGGGCCTTTTGGTTCTGTTGGATTTGTAAACAGTGCGCAAGTATTACTTGCTTTTCATAAATATTAGGAGAGAACATGTCATGTACGGTGTGGCTATAATACTGAATTGCATATTTGAAAGGGAATAGAGTAAATCTTTAAAGTCCTCATAAGAAAAAATTTTTATGACTGAAAAAAAGAGAACAGAGCACATTTAAAACAAGAAATTGTAGAGTTAGACTATGAAAATTACTCTGGGCAGCATGTTCGTGAGTGGGTCGTGCAGGGCGGCATCAAGGAAAGAAGGGAGCCCCGTTTGGAGTCTTCTGTAATACTCTGGGAGGGAAAGATGAACCTAGAAGATAGGGCAATTTCAGCTCTTCTTGTTGGATGTGTGATGCGAGTTATACCTCCTTACCTCTGTTTCAGCCTGAACCATAGCGCTCTCCCTGTAAGCCCCTTGCCCTACCCCCCTACCAGCCACCATGCTCTCCACCGGGAGTCACCTGCTACCCTACCCCTGTTGTGGCTATTTGGTTGGACCTGTGTTACTCTTCTATATTGCCTAATATTTTTGTAATGACCACGTAAGCACTGGGCAGAGGAGCATTGTAAGAGTGGCAGGGGACAGGCCCAAGGCAGGGGGAAGAGCTTCCAGGGACGCTGTGAGCTGGTTGCATGTCTGCCAGAACCTGAAATCTAGCCAAGGTTCATTCTTTGTGCAAACATGTGTTACACGCCTGCCACCTTTCCCACTTCAGGGAGGGCCAGGGCCTATAATCTAATTTCTGGACGCCTATGCTGGAAGCCGGCGCCTTCTGGTCATTTTCATAGAGTTTTTGCCAGTTACCCATAGTCGCTCTTAATCAAATTCTTCCCTTCCTTTGAATTCCTACATTCCTTTCTTGCCTGTGCTGCTGACATTGGCTGTGGCCATGGAATTTTCCGTGTCATAGAAACTGTAGCAATTTTAAGGTTATGGCTGCTAAGTAAACTCTTTGTTTCTATGAAAGCCTGAGCCCTGGAGTTCTCGATGAAACAAACGTTTTGGAGGATGTGAGGTTTCTGTCTGAGTAGACACCGCTGGTCAGAGCAGATTACCAGGGCATCTGTTAGTCCATTAGTTAGCTGGGAAAGTCCTCCGTATTGCCTGTTGTTTTGGGTTGTTCTGACTTATGTTGCTCATTTTGTAAAAAACAAAACAAAACAAAGAAAACTATAAGCAACTAATGACGACAGAAGCAGACACTTAGGGGTGGGGTTAAATAGTGCACGATGACAATTTAAAGCAGCAAGACATTGTTAAGTGAAAAAAGCAGGTTGCAAATCACTAAGTAAGTACAGGATGACCCCATTTTTCTAAATACGCGTGCATGTGTGTGCAAGTGTGGGTGCATGCATATATGGCTAGGAGCATTATACAGTGATTCTGAGACTGAGAGATTTATGAAAGTTTTGTACTTTTCCTAATTTTTGCTTGCCTGCTTTTTCCAATTTTTTTTTCAGACGAACATGTGTTATTTTGTAATAATAAGAAAAACAAGTTATTTAAAAACATAAATAAAAACAGCAAGATCCTGGGCAAACACCATGTGTCTTTGTCTGAATTCCAAATACCCCCACATGAAGGGCCAAGGTCTGGCTTGGCTAGTGGGGGGCCCAAAGAACTGCGGGTGGTAGAGCGGATGCTTCTCCCAGGTGGCAGCAGCGGACATTCAAACTGAGGAACCAGCACATTCACACCCCTTTCAAGAAACCAAGTCCACAGCCATCAAATGAATGGCTAGAGAGCTGACAAAACAAGAGACAGAGGCATATGTTAAAGCTGCACTCTGAGCCAGAAATGTGGGCACATTCATTGGCTTACCCAGTGAGCATCCACTTTGGGCCAGGATTGTGCTGAGAATCAGGGAGTCAGGAGCAAGGGCAACCAGGGAGGACCCAGGCAGGACCTACTGTTCAAGGCTTGCTGTCAGGGCTGAGATGTGGCTCAGCAAGCATGGCTTCGAGATCCCTAAGAAGAGCAGTCATGCTGGGATCAGACTAGGGACAAGAGAAGCAACTCCGCTGTAGATGTAATTCTGGAACAGCCAAGACTCAAGAGAAGCATAAGGCAAGGTATGTGGAAGGGACTCAGCTTCCATAATTTCAAAGTATTCCACGTTCCCCGTACGGATGTCCACGTGTTTACCAATCTGGAAGCTCTCCAAACCCCATCCTTTTGGGATTTTATGGAGGCTTCATTACACAGGCATAATTGATTAAATCATTGGCCAGTGGTGATAGAACTCAATCTCCAGGTCCTCTGTCCTCCCCAGAGGTAGGGCAGGAGGGAAGACCAGGATTGAAAATTCCAACCCTCTGACCCTGTGGTTTGTTGCCCTGGCAACCCGCCCCCAGCCAAAGGTGACCTAGGGGCTTTCCAAAAATCACCTCACTAACATAACAAAAGATAGTTATCATCACTTAGGAAATTCCAAGGCTTTTAGGAACTCTGTAGCAGGAGCGGGGAGAAAGACTGAAAATATATTTTATTATAAACCACAATACCACAGCAGGGGACATGGTTTTCTGGCCTGTAGTCCAATACTCTTTTCATTATACTATCTCAAACTTGTTTGTTATTTAACCCATTTATTTGTCCAACAAACATTTACTGAGCACCTATTATTTGGGAGGCACCATGCTGCTAAGTATTGGAAATTCACTCTTTCAGCCATGCCACTTGGGGCTTATCACCATGCTACTGCAGATGTATTCAGAAAATCAGGTACAGGGATGCCTGGGTGGCTCAGCGGTTGAGTGTCTGACCATAGCTCAGATCAAGTCCCACATGGGGCTCTCCTTGAGGAGCCTCCTTGTCCCTCTGCCTATGTCTCTGCCTCTCTCTGTGTGTCTTTAATGAATAAATAAAATCTTAAAAAAAAAATCAGGTACAGACCCCCATAATTACACTCTAGTCTCTGACCTAGATCAATGATTCTCGATCTTGAATGCATTTGGAATTACCTGGAGAGCTTTTAAAAAAACACCAGTGCCCAGACCCCATCCCAAACCAATACTCTTACAATCTCTGCTATTTTAAAAGTTCCCTGGTGGTGGTGATGGGGGGGGGGGGGTGTCCTAAAGTGTAGCCAAAGTTGAGAACGGTGGTTCTAGAGAGTGGGCACAAAGCGTGACCATCTCAGCTACCTTGTGGAAAGCAACAGAAGCTGCAAATACCTGCCAATCACCTCATTCTAAAAGGACCCTTCCGAACTCTGGTCTTGAGCTACCTGAGCTCAGAGGTTCCTCTTGTGCCATCAGACACTCTGGGAGGGGTGGATGTTGAGTTGAGGGTAGCAAGTCATGACTCTGTAGTAGGGTGGCCCAGGCTAGCCGGGGTTCTGGGCCGCAGACAGAGGCCTGGAGCACTGCCTCAGCCTTCCGCTGCAGGGAGCTCACTCTGAGTAAAGGGCTTTGCTTAGCTGTCAGTCACCATTACTATTTTCTGGGTTTTTTTGATGCTAGGAGAAGTCTATGGGTAGAGAGGGAATGAGAGGAACTAGATAGCGCTTACCAAGGATCTTATTCATGCTCAGGCTTCAACCGGCTAGGAAATTGACTCCGAGAGAGGGGAAATGACTTGAAACAATTAGAGCACAATGCAAAACAGGACATGATTCAGTGCCAAAACATGGCTGCCGGCCAGAACTGCCTACTCGCGGTGCTTTTGAGGAGTAATGGTTCGCCGTGGGTCGCAGTGTACTAGCACTTTCTTTCTGGGTTGATTGACATTCACATTTTCATCTCCCCAGAGCCATTTAGCTGGAACAAATTCATAAGCTAAATTAGATAAAGGCAAACAGAAGAAAAAGAAGGGAAGGGAAAGCAACTTCTATCTGCTAAGCATCTCGTCCCAACAGCTCCACGGCCAGAAACTACTAATTACTCTCACATAACAGGTGGGGAAACTGAGGCTCAAAGAAGTTAAACTCATTTGCCTCAAATCATAGGGTTGACGAGTGGCAGCAGAACTCAGTCATCATGTCTGGCTCTCTACTATATTTACCAATTTTGAAACCAGGACTATGCATGTTAAATGATCCATGTTAGCAGCTTGCCTGCAGGTCTGGGAACAGGACAGTGCTGCATGGCGGTAAACTGAGGAGTGCAGATCTCCCATTCTCTCCCCTCTTCTCTTTCTCATCATTCATTTCATTTATTTACTTCTATTTCCCTTAGTTGATCGATATGACCAACATAAGGTGAATATGATCCTCTGAGTTGCATGCCCTCAGGTGGAAATAGTAGATACAGAGCGTAGGAAATGGATCCAAGGTGAAGTCTACAACCTGAATCTGAAGACTACCAAGTGCATCAAGGGTGGGCCAGCCCCGGGGAATACAATATCCCACGAAGAATTCCAGGGGGAAATGCAAATGTGGGCCCTTTTAAAAAAATGCTTTTATTTATCTAGGAATTGAGGATACTGTCTTCTAAACACATAAATGCATAACTCATGGAAAGATGGGTACATTTTCCTGTTTGGGTATCTGGAAACAGGCTTGGGTATCTTAACTGTTCTGTTGCTTTTCACCGCCATGGACTAAGTACGGCACATTGGGCAGAAGGATTTTGTGACCTTGGTACAGAAAGCATTATTCATGCCATTGTTTGTTTTGTAACATGGGGCAGCTTCTACATGCGGCTGCGTCTTATTTGTTCATGGGAATTATCTTTCATCGCCAAGCAACAAAAAAGAATCAGCCTACATTTCTGAGAGACTAGAATAAGACACTATGCCTGATCCTGAGCATTGGTTTGCATGTTAGAGTCTGGGGAGTTTGTGGCTGAGAATCCCTGAAGATAAGTCCTGTTTACTATCCTATTGGCTCCATTTGGCATTTTTTTCTCAGATGCGTTTCTCCCTGTCATAAAGAAATTGTCGACTTTCA
Source organism: Otocyon megalotis megalotis (assembly GCA_017311455.1). NCBI lineage: Eukaryota > Metazoa > Chordata > Mammalia > Carnivora > Canidae > Otocyon > Otocyon megalotis. Next base: position 30,355 of record JAEUCK010008101.1, read on the forward strand.
GATTCTTTGACACAGAGCATGTGCCAGGATACTCAGAAACTGGCCAGTCGGTAAGCCTAAACGGAGAAGGGGGATGAAGTGACCACTTATCGAGCAAGTACCACGAACTCATAGCCCTGTGGGGCAAATGTTATCATCTCAAATATACAGAACAGAGGATAAAGGAAGTGACGCTCTATCACAGGCAAGTGGTTTGGCATCAGATAGACTAGGTATACATTTGACTAGAGGACTGTCTACCTCCTACAGTTGGCCAAAGCCTCTGAGGTTTGCTTTTCTTTCCCCACATTTAATTTTTATACAGCTTTATGTACATACTGCACATATTTTTTTAAAGCATACAATTGGTAAGTTTTGACATATGGGTATACCCATGAAACCATCATGCAATCACGATTATCACAAACATCATCCCCAAAAGTTTTCGCTTCTGCTTCTCTCCATCTCTGTCCTCAGCAACCACTGAACTGCTTTCTGCCTGAGTGGGGTAGGCAGAAATCATGGCCCCATCCAAGACAAAGTTGCCCATGTCCTAAATCCCTAAGCTGTCAATGTTGCCTTATATGGTGAAGGGACTTTACAGGTGAGATCTTCCTGGACCCAGTGTAATCACAAGGGTCCTTAAAATGGTAAAAAGGAAATAGCACGAGGGTCAGGTCAAAGAAGGGGAAGTGATGAAGGAAGTAGGGTTGGAGTCAGTGAGAGATTTGAAGATGCTTCACTGCTGGCTTTGAAGAAGGAAGTATCCGCAAGCCAAGGAGTGCAAGTGGCATTTAGAAGCTAGAAAAAGCAAGGAGATGGATTCTTCCCTAGACCTTTCAGAAGGATGCAATCCTTGCAGTACATAGGAATGCTGACACTATGATTTCAGCTCATAGTGAAATCCAGTGTGATAGGCTGAACAATTACCCTCAAAACTATCCAGTCCTAATTTCTGTAACGTATGAATGTTACCTTCTATGGCAAAAGAGATTTTGCAATTATATTTAAATTACAGATTTTGACATGGAAGATTATCCAGGATTATTTGCATGTGCTTTATTTATTTATTTACTTATTTATTTAGATTTTATTTATTTATTCATGAGAGACACAGGAAGAAAGGCAGAGACACAGGCAAAGGGAGAAACAGGCTCCCTGTGGGGACCCCCGATGCTGGACTCAATCCCAGGACCCCGGGATCACAAGCTGAGCCAAAGGCAGATGCTCAACCACTGAGCCATTCAGATGTCCCTGGGTGGACCTTAAATGTAAATGTAAATGTAAGTGTAAATGTGATCACAAGTGGCCTCCTAAGAGGGAGGCAGAGGTGAAGGGGAGTGGGAGGTGCATGCTTCCAGCTATGGAGTGAATAAATCGTGGGGATGAGAGGTGCCACATAAGGCATAGAGTCAATGATACGGTAACAGCGTTGCATGGTGGCAGATGGCAGGTGAGCACAGCTTAGCTTAATTTATAGATTTGTGGAATCACTATGCTCTAACTGACTAATGTAACATTGTGTGTCAACTACACTTCAGTTAGAAAGAAGAAAAGTTAAAGACAGGCAGAGGGACATTTTACTATGTTTCCATTGTAATAGGAGAAGGTGACAGAGATGCAGAGAGCAGAGATCAGTGAGTGATATGTTTGAAGATGGAGGACAGGGCCACACACGGAATAGTGTGGATGGCCACTTGCAGCTGAAACAGGCAGGGAGGTGGATTCTTCCCTCAGAGGCTCTAGGAGGCACTAGCACTGCCAATACCTCGACGTCAGCCTGGGGAAACCGATTTTGGACTTCTGACCTGTAAGAGAATAAATCCATGCTATTTTAAGCCACCATGTGTGTGGTAATTTGTTACAGCAGCAGTAGGAAACGAAGACACTGAGTCTCAATTTTACATCTGTAAAGTGAGAACAATATATCATTTCTGGGGTTATAGTAAAATTAAATAATTGTTTGTAGCAGATGGTGTTCTTCTCCTGTAATGCTCCTTGTGTCTTTCTCCTCAATGCTGAAAGCATGTGGTCCTTAACTTACCTTAAATTATACTCCCAGTAGTGGCCACATTAGCAGAGAAAGATGTGTCTGTCTTGTAGGAGCTCTGCTGGGAAGATCATGGGGAATATGCACATATTCCAGGGAAGGATAATAAGATGAGGCCAATTGTAGTCCAGGAAGAATAACCCTACAGAGTTGGTTCTTAGGATGATGGAAGGGCCATAGACAGGAAACCACCAAGGGGAGTAGATTATGGAGAAGGGCTTTGTTTTAAAACACACCTTTTATTATTCAAGTATTCAGGTAAGGTGAGATCAACACATAAGACTGCCATTGAAAAAAATGTTATTCACAATTCCCAAGAGGAGGAGACACAGTGCACACCACAGTGTCCACATGGGAAAGCACCGGGTTCAGTCAGGAGGTGAAGCAGTGGGAAGAAAACGTGGGCAAAGCCTTTGCTGTGGTTTCCATGGGAAGGGACAGGCAAGGCAGAGTAAGCAGGTTTAGGATTGGTTAGTTTGAATAATTTCAGCAGGCTCTGGGATATAAGGGATGTCCCAAGGTGCCTGGTACTGAGACTTGGGGTGGTTAGGGCAGGGAAATTAGCCTGGACTGTAAGAGCCAGAGAGAAGAGGTATGGGGGAGGGTGGGGATGGGATGAGGACTGTGCTGTGGATTAGTTAATTTGCTATGAAAGGCAGGCTTCCAGGTAAATTGTTTGCTATCTCTAGGAATGGGGCCCCAGATACCAGAGCAGCAAGAATAGAGAAATTAAGAAAATTTAGTTAGTACAGCTTTCTGGATGGCCAACCCAGACAGATTATGTAGACATCAGGGTGATTCCATGAAAGTTATAAATAGATGCTGAAGGAATCGGAGTTGGGTCTTAAAGTTCATTACCATTTAGAGAAACAAGGGGGAAGAGGTTAATAGACATTGCTTACTAGAAGGCACCTTAAGTAACTTCTCAGAGATGAACAGTTGGGCTGAAATGTTCACTGGCAGTATGGGATGTGATAAACAGCGTTGGTTGGTTACTCAATTTCAATTCCCAGCCCCACTTTCTTTTGTCACCTCTCCTTATGGAATCTAGAAAGTCAGATGCTTGCTGCTTTCTCACACTCCTTACAGATAGAGGTGGCCATGTGACTAAGCTCTGGCCAATGGGACAATCAGGAACACTTGTGGGGAAGTTTCTGGAGAGAATTTTTCTTCCTCGATAAAAAGATAAAGCCTCATAAGAACACCTTTTCCTCTGCTTACTATTTCCTGCCTGTGATGCCTGGAGTTGTGGCAACCATTATGTGGCTACGAGGCAACAAGCATGAAAATTTGCTAAAGAAGGTAGAGCAGAAGGATGTAAGAGCCAGCATCCTTGCTGTCCTCCTTGAGTTATAAAACCAATTCTGAGACTGCCTACCTCTACACTTTGAGTAGTTAATAATAAATACCCATGTGATTTAAGCATTGGAAATTGAGTTTGCTGTTACTTAGAGCTGAAAGTGTTCCTTGTGTTTAAAAGCAGTAGAACAAATGCCTATGTTTATGTTGGATGAGTGATTCATCATCAGATTCTAAATTTACTTTCTGGCATTTTAATATTTCTAGCCTAAGTAAAATTTTGGTCCATTGATGTATCAGGTAGAGTATTGGCAAGAAACAAAAGGAATGTTCAGAAGGGATGATTGGAGAGAGTTAAAAGGATTACTATAGAGGTGGAATTAAGGGAGATTTATAGAGGATGATGAAGCACCTCAGGGCTAGATATGAAAAATTGGGCATGCCACACCTCCGGAAGCAATAGGGGAGGGAATAGGTCCCAGAACTCAGTGAGAGTTGAGCTGTAGGAAAGGAGCTGTGGCTGTACATGGAGTACACAGCCATTGTCACCCCACTGCCCCACAGTGAGGAGGCCCAGGGAACCAATGCCTTGATCTCTTTCCCATCCATCCTGTAGGACTCCTGTTGGTACCTCCCATTAGCTGAACTCTGCCAGAGACAAAGGGTCAGGGAGCCAGCAGATGCCAGTTGGACAAGTCAGCACAAAGCATCTGTGTGTGTGGTAGGGGGATACACATACCTTTTAGAGCTAGGGGAGCAAAAAGAGAACAATCGGAATTAGATTCCACCACTGGTTTATGTTCACATCAATTTATCGCATCTTCCTAGCCACTCATTTCAGCGCTAAGACTCCTGAACTCCCTGACATACTGCCTTCTCAGGACATCAGAACCTTTGCTTTCAAATATGTTATGGATTCCAGAACATTGCTGGGTAACTATACACTAAGTCTCAGTTACAGAGATGCTTGCACCCAGAAATAACTGTGAGAAGCGGGTACCTTTCAGCCTCCTATCAGATACCCGTGGCCTCTGCCAGCATTGGACTCTCTGTTTCTCTCACTTGTTAGCACTGAGAAGAGTTGTTCTGGTTTTCTTGGCAGCTGCCTCTTTCTGAGATCTGTTACTGAGTACATAGTCTACCTCATTACTATCCCATTTTCAAATAGAGGAAGCAATTACATGGGCATAGAGATTACCCCCCAATATAACAAAAATACAATAAGAACAAGGACTTAGGATTTCCTGCTTGTCGGAGTGTTTCCCTGAGCATTGCAGAGAGTGCTCTATTAATGTGACTATCAAATCAATGGCTCATGAGGCTGAGTAATTCATCAGCTGTACGCTTTGGAAAGGATTCTGAAACTTGGGGAAAACTAACCTTCTGGGCGGTAGAGCAGCTTAACATCATGTCCAAATCTTATAGGCACATTAGAGGGGCCTTTAATTTTTTTCCTCCCTAAATTAAAGTGGTAGTATGTGCATCTGGTTAAAAATCAGACAGTACAAAAGACAATACGTTGATGTGTCAGTTCAGTTGCATTCAATTCTTCTTCCCAGAGGCAACTACTGCAACAGGGTCTCCGAGATTCTAGACACATATGATCATATATGTATTCTTTTAAAAAGCTAACATTGGGGTATTTGAGTGGCTCAGTCCACTGAGTGTTGATTCTTGATTTCAGTTCAGGTCTTGATCTTGGCGTTGTGAGTTCAAACCCCACATTGGGCTCCACATTCTAATACATTGCTGGGATGATTCTTGGAAACTGGGGAAAGTAACCACCGCATTAAATAAAGTAGAGATGCTAGAACTACCTTGGCAGAATGTGGACATAGGAATAAAAAAGCTTTGAGAAGTAAGTGTGCTAAAATACATAGACCAAATAAGATCAGAAAACCTTTCAGATGACTATGTTCTTCAAGAGGGCCTAGGTGGCCATTAAGGTCAAATATCAAATGCTCTGGAAGGGGTAGCAGCATCATCGAGAAGCTCAGTGATGTTTGAATTCTGTAGACCAGGGCTGATGGTGGAAGATGCTCTTATAGAAGAGGATCCCTTAGTACAATGGAGATAACAGGATCCTAGAATAGCAGAGACCACTGTGGCAGCCAGGGAGACTGACCTGAGCTATGGAGATGAACAAGAGAACATGGTATTTCTAGGGACAAGAAGTAGATGAGTAGCAAGAAAGGGTACTGCTCAACATATGATTAGAAAAGATTAAGAAAGCATGAGTGGAAGGCTGGGGTCAATCTCACTGTGATGGCAAGCCATGATCTCCTGCCTGGTTTCAAGAACTAAGCCTGTTCTCAGACCTAGAACACATGGACTGAGGGAGAGAATAGGTGACCATGAGGAAGGACCTGGAGCAGCATAGCAAATGTATTCACATTTCTTCAGTCCTCCTCCAAAGTGATCTGTGCTTATTCCCTGGGTAACCATCGACTGGGGAAAGAGGAATACCTTGAACTTTTGAGAGATGTTGGTTTCTAGGTCCAAGTTCATGGGTATGCCCAGGGGTCCAAAGCACCATCATGGCCCTCTGTTAAAATCAGGGCATATTGGAGTCAGATAATAAATGAAGTCTCCACTCAGGTCTATCTCACTGGATCCACTGGGTCTGCTTACCAACCTGGTGATCATTTCCCTGATTTCTGAATGTATAATTGGAATGGACATACTTAGCAGTTGACAGGACTCTCATATTGGTCCTTAACCCATAGAGTAGGAGCTATTGTAGCAGGAAAAGCCAAACAAAGCCTCTGGTATTGCTTCCCTCCCCCAATGAAGCAAATAAACAAAAACGGTATCACATTCAGGGAAAAATAACATTCATATAGGACAGACGATATTACACTTCAAAAAAAAAAGACTTTATTTATTTATTTGAGAGAGAGAAAGTGTGTGACTGGGTAGGGGTGGGAGGGGCAGAGAAGCAGACTTCCCGCTGAGCAGGGAGTCTGGAGCAGGGCTCCATCCCAGGATCATAACCTGAACCAAAGGCAGCTGCTCAATCAACTGAGACCCCCAGGGGCCCCTAATATTACACTTTTATAATCTTGCCCTAGGGCTAAGTTCATTTTCCTGTTTTCTGTCATAATATATTCCAAAGAGACCTGGACCATCTGGCCATTCTACACATTACCACACTGGTCTATCATATTGAAATATCGTGCTAGTCAAATCTGATGAGCAGAAATGCAAGTATTTTAGATGCCTTGATGAGCCACATACATTCCAGAGTATGGATAAACCCCAGAAAAATTCAGAAGCCTTTCCTGTTGATGAAAAATTTAAGTAACAGTTATTAAAATTTTTTAAAAAATATTTTATTTATTTATTCATGAGAGACACAGAAAGAGAGGTAGAGACACAGGCAGAGGGAGAGGCAGGCTCCCTGCAGGGAGACTGATATGAGACTTGATTCCAGTATTCCAGGATCACTGGTGCCCCTTAAGAAAAATATTTTAAAAAGATTTTCTTTATTTATTAATAAGACACACACACACACACACACAGAGAGAGAGAGAGAGAAGCAGAGGAAGAAGCAAGCTCCACGCAGGGAGTCTGATGTGGGATTCGATCCCGGGACTCCAGGATCATGCCCTGGGCCAAAAGCAGGCGCTAAACCACTGAGCCACCAAGAGATCCCCTAAAAATTTTTTTTGACATAACTTTAGACTTATAGGAGAGATGCAAAGGGAGAACTAAAACTTTTCTATGCTTTTAACCTAGCTTGTCCTTACGTTAATATCTTACATCCATATAGAACATATGTATAAAGTAAATAACTCTGACACAGTATTATTATCTAAAGTATAGCTCTTATTTGGATACTGAAGCGGTCCACTGGTCTGGGCATGTCAGGATATTTCCTACAAAGGACAACTTACGGCACCTTGTATCTTCTGCCACTAAGAAAGAAGCATAATGCTTGGTAGATCTCTTCAGATTGTGAAAGGGGGCTCACTTTAAATAGAGTTCAGATCAAAAAAGGACTCAGTAGAATGTCCAGCCCATTGTACAAGCAGCTCCGTCACTTGGGCCATGCCACCTAACATAGCTCCTGAAACTAGATAGAGGCATCTGTAGTAAATACCATATGGAGCCTCTGGCAAGTCCCAATACAAGATTGAATCACAGCCCCCTAGGGTTCTAGAGCTTGGCCATACGAACTGCGGGAAAGAGCTATATATATATATATATTTTTTTAATTTTATTTATTTATTCATGAGACACACAGAGAGAGAGAGAGTGAGGCAGAGACCCAGGCAGAGGGAGAAGCAGGCTCCATGCAGGGAGCCCTACGTGGGACTCGATCCTGGGACCCTGGGGTCACACCCTGGGCTGAAGGCAGATGCTCAACCACTGAGCCACCAGGGATCCCAAGAGCCACATGTGTTTAGAAAGCATCTCCTGGCATGCTACTGAACCCTGACGGAATCTGAGCATCTGACCACAGGGTAAATGACTATGGGGCTTGAACTTTCCATCATGAATTGGGCGATACTGGATCCACCAGCTCTTAAGTGTGGGCCTTAGCAGCAGTCTTTTAAAATGGAAGTGGTCCATGCAAAATTGAATATGAGCGGGCCCAGAGGACACATGTAAGCTGCATGAACAGATGGCCCAGATCCTCATTCTCTTACTACCGTTGTACCCAATGCCTCTTCCTTCATCCATGGGAAGAACCCCTTGCCCAGATGACACAGGAGGAAACCCCTGAATGTGACTGAAGGTTAATAGGTTGGGTCTGTGCATGCAAGAGGAAAATGGACTGCTATTTCGCTGCAGACCTACTCAGGGTGAGAGTGATCTTCCCTATGGGCACAGTTGAGGCAGTGTTCCTTGTCATTTATTTTGTGTGGGAGAGAACTGACTCAAGAGGAGAATGTACATGGACAAGGGCAGTAGTAGCAAAAGGCTTAGCTGGCTGGTCAGGAGCCTGGAAGAAGCAAGCTTAAAAGACTGGGGCGGAGACGGAAGGGCGTCAGCACAGACTGTGAGGACCTTTGAATCATATGCTAGTTATCCCCAAAGAATATTCAGTGTGGCTGGGCAGAAGGGTTAGAAATAAGGGCATTGATGTCAGAGAGATCTGCACTCAAATCCTCAACTCTGCCCCCACTGGTTGGGGGCCCCTGGGCAAGGGGCTTACCCCCCTTGATTTTCATCATCCCCACCCATCAAAAGGGTGTTTTTATTACAGGACTTCTTTTCCTTTGGTGCCCATGGTTCTTGGTCACCCAGCTCTGAAGAACGAAGAGGTAGACCAGGCAGAGTGGTGGGTAGCAAAGCCAAGTTTATTAAGTGATAGTACAAAGCCCCCAAAGAGGGAGGGGACCCAAGAGAGTTGCCGATTTGGCGGCTAGGTCTAGGGATTTTTATGGGGTTGTTTAAATCTGATTAACCTTCCTTGTGCCCATAACCCAGCCAGGTTTTTGTCACATGGGAAAGGGTGGAGGGCTCCTTCCAGGGTGGTGTAAAATCCTCTTTAGGGTGGTTTCCTCTTGGTGGGAGCCGGGGGCCTTGTCCCTGCTTGCCTTTCTTCCAAATATCCTTCATCATTTTGAGAATTAAATGATGTGCAGGAAGGGTTAACATGGTATCTGGCACACTGAGATAGCTGTTACTATTCAATATGCTCAATAAGCCTATGAAATAAGCACCAATAGCCAAGTTTATCAGGTAAGAAACAAGCCCAGGAAACTTAGGTGACTTAACCAAATCTTCAGTTTACAAAGTGTCAGAAATGGAAGTTAAATTAAGATTTCTTTGGCTTCCAAGCCCATAGGTGGCTTTCACACTCTGAGCTGGAGAAATTGCACTTAGAAGTGAGATATGAGACAAGAGCTTGCTATTGGATGAATTCTCCCTCTCCTTTATGACAATTCTAAAGCAAAAGATTATTCTCCCTATTTTACAGATGAATGCACTGTGGTCGGAGAGATTGCATGACCTGCCTAAGGCCACATAACTAGTAAATGGATGAAGCCGGCATTTGAGCTTTCTCTGTACTACTTACATGTTCTTTTACTGGGGGCAGGATTGGTGATGAGATTCATTTTTAAAAAGTCTATGGGGACAATCTAAGAAAACTATAATTCCATCAGTCTTGGGGTTAAAGATTGGTTTTAGACTAGTGGAACTCATTTCTAGTGCAAGGGACCTTCTTTACTAAGAGTCAGTAAGTTATTAATAGGGTTATAGCCTGAAGTAGAACAAAAGTGCCCTCTCTACAGTGTGAACTCTCTTCTTCCTTGGTATTTACCTAACTTGTCAAGTTTATGATTAGTGATGCCCAACTGTATTAAAAGTTCATGTATTTTAATCAGTGGGTTGAGCACACCGTACAAGAGTGATCAGTGTGGGGAGTTCTGGCAGATAAACACTACAGGAAATGTTCAGAAGGTCACTGTATGTTGTGGGAGTCCATTTATTGGAAGGGAAGGTCCCCCAATTTCCTGGATGGCCATAGCACAAATTTACCAAAATTGCAAGGAGATAGCTTGAGCTCAAGTCTTGTAACTGAGCCAGGGTGTTTCAATGCCATACTTTGTATTTGTTCTTCAGTCTTTTCCCTTGTATCCTCTGTAATATTGTAATGTAATAAATATATATTTTGTCTTTGTCCTCCTTCCTAGCACCCTAGTATTTTGTTGAATGATTGGGGATAGGAGGGTCTTTTGTCATTCACAACAAGCCTTTTTTTAAAAAAAAATTTTATTTATTTATTTATTTATTTATTTATTTATTCATTAGAGAGAGAGAGAGGCAGAGACACAGGCAGAGGGAGAAACAGGCTCCATGCAGGAAGCCCCTTGTGGGACTCAGGGAGCACGCCCTGAGCCAAAGGCAGACACTCAACTGCTGAGCCACCCAGGTATCCCAACAAGCCTCTTTCCATAGGAGTTTATGCTAATGACCGACTCCTGGAGGGTGGGGACTGGTTGCCAGGAGAACTGATTATGTGATTGGAGGTTTAGAACTTTCAACCTAACTGTCCTACCTCCAGGGAAGGGATAGGGGTTGGAGGATGAGCTAATGAGAGATGACCAAAGACTTAAGACTTAACGAATCATATCTATGTAATGAAATCTCCACTAAGAAACCCTAAACAACGGGATTCTCTGCGAGCTTCTGAGTTGGTGTCCATCACCTATACCTTGCCCTATGCATCTCTTCCATTTGGCTGTTCCTGAGTTTGTATCCTTTACAATAAACCAGAAAATGTAAGCACAGCACAGTAGTTCTGTGAGCTGATTCTAGCAAATTAGAACCAGAGCAGGGGGAGTTGTGGGAACCTCTAGTTAATAGTTGCATGGTCAGAGGTACTGGAGACCCCAACTTTTGATTAGTGTCTGAAGTGGGGAGCATTCTTGTGGGACTGGGCCCCTGACTTTCGGGGTCTGCATTACATTTGAGTAGTTACTATGGAATTGAGTTATACTGGAGCACACCCCATTGGTGTCCACAGAGACTTGGAGAGCCGCGTGGTGTGGAAAACTCACAAATATGGTGGGTATCAGAAGTATTTTGGGTTAATAGGAGTGCATAGCCTCAAATTCTACAGTTTCTATCCTTTCCTTTAGGTCCCCAAGAAAGGCCAAAGCCTAGAAGGTGAAATAGTGAAAACAAACAAACAAACAAACAAACCAACAGAGCACCCAGGATGATTCATTCAAGTCAGTTAATCTTATCCAACATCTGTATTCAAATACATAGAGTTCTATTCTTCAGTTCCAGGAGTTACAGAGATACCAAGATAAAACTTTTTACATAGTCCTTGCTTTCAAAAACCAGCTCTAGTGCCTTCAGGGTTTCCCCTCTGGTCTCCGACCTCAAAAAACTTAAAAACTTGTAGGAATGGGGGGAAAAAAATTGAGATCTTTTATTCTAGAAATCTTATTTTAAAAGTAAAAACGAGGCCTGAGGTTATAGAGATAACTGGCAGACTTGGCTTTTGTACTGGTGTTTTCCTCTGCTGTTCCTTTTCTACCGCAATTTTTGCACATCTTAAATATTTCAATCCGCACAAAATTGGAGAGTTTGTGAAGCTGACTTAGGAAAAGGAGCTCCGGAACTTTTGATTCACAAAGAAATCTGGGGGTGGGGTGGGGTGGGGTGTTGTTAATCCAGCCTCACTGAAGCTATGCATCCCACATCTGGATGTCCAGTATTACACTATACAGTTTGCCAGGACACGAACTTTCCGCTTAAAAAACAGGAACATCCATTCCTCGCCCCGCCCCCGTGCCTTGTAGAATAAAAGAATAAAATACATAAACATACATGGCAATGTGTGTGATGGGTGACTATGTTCATTATGTTTTATATATTTTTTTGCTCTGTGAATCTTCGTCGAAGGCCAGCGGGAGAAGGCGCAGTGTAGGAAACGTGGAGGTCTCCCCACAGTCCTCACCGCTATGGAGCTTTCGGGTCTAGCAGGTCCACCGCAGTAGAAAGTGATGAACACCTTTTACCAAGGGCGCGACGCCAGGGCCGCGGTGCTGGGAGGAGCGGGTTTCTCTAGAAGTGGGGAAATACTGTGCCTGCAAGGGAGCACTTGGCCCTGCGCATCAGGAGCCCGACTTCTAGAACTGGTTCTACTACTCATTTGCCCCGGGACCTCAGGCTATAAATTAGGCTTGTAAATGATTTTTTGCAAATCTGCATCTGATTTTTTTTTGCAGAATCTGCAAAAACAGATTTCTGTTTTGCACTCTGAAACTCGTAAGGGTTGGCTGGACGAGTAGGTTCCCTGGGACAGTGCCCTCCGTGGGTTTCTTACTGCTCTTGTTTGTCGCCCCGACACCGCCCCGCTCTCCCCGAGGCCAGACGAGGAAGTGTGCGCGGCCCCTTTAAGGGGGCCCTCGACTAAGGGCGTCCCGGGTGCCCCCCTCCCCCCGCAGGGGAGCGGGGGCGGGGCGCCGGGGACCCGGGCTTCCCACGCAGCCGGGGACGCCGCCGCGTCACGGCGCCCGCAGCCAATCAGGACGGAGCCTGCCGGGACGCATTACTAGGGCGACGGGCCGGACGCCTCCCCGCTTCGGGATGAATTAGCGGCGGGTTCTGCTCGGAGGTTGTGACCCCCGCGGATTCTTCGGCGCGTCCACGCGCCCCCTACGGCGAAGCGCGACGTCCTCTGCTGGTCACAGGTGGGAGGCCTGACCTGTCAGGTGGGGGTTCCGCGCCGGTAAAATGGCGGCGTCGGCCGGGGGGAATCCCCCCGTTGGCGGAGGGGGAGCAGCCCCACGCGCTCTAGCCCCCGAGCCGCCGGCCTCCCCGGGCTGTGGCCCAGGTAACGGTCACTTGACCAGAAACTGGGGGCCCGACGCAGGTGGCAGCGTCGCGGGCCCAGGTGAGGGGTGGGGCGCGGGGACGTCGGGGGCTCGAGGCCGGCCCGGGCCGGCTCGGAGGGGGGAGGAGGAAGGGGGGAGGAGGGCGGGGGGGGGCGGGCCAGGTGTCCCTTCGGCGTTCACAGATTGCCGTCGAGACCGTCCTGCCCCCGACCGGGACGGGTCCCGGAGCTGCCTTGTTAGACCACAGGTGCAAAACGTCCCCAAGTGTCCGCCACGTGCGAGGCTTGGCCGTGGGCCGTGGAGCCCTAACCACTGTCTCCTTCAGGCGCCAGATGCCTGCACCCAAAGGTGCCAGAGCGGTGGGGCCACGAAAGGAAAGGTAGGCCCCAGCCGGGAGCTGACGTCAAGTCCGATCCTTAACGTGTGTCTTAGCTCCTGACTGCCTATGAAAGGGAAGGATCAAAAAGATAGGGCACTTGAGTGACTTAGAGACGGCTTCCTTCCTCGTGCTTACCTGCGTACCTGCTTCAGGTGGGTTCCCTGGAATATTGGCTCTGCCTTCGAAACTCACTAGCTGTATTCGTGCACGGGGCTGCAGATGAGGCTGAGGATTGGGATTCCGTTCAAGCCTAGGGAAGTGATGGGAACTACGGTGAAGGCCTTCCAGAGATGAAATATGGTCTATTAATGTTGCTTATTTGGGCATAGATATGTAATGAAACATAGTTTTCCAAAAAAAAAAAAAAAGTGCCTTAGTGAAAATCCTTTTTGCAAAACCTGATTTTTGAGACTAAAAGGAAATTATCCGTTTTATAAAAATTGTTATTTAAGAAGGTTTTTGTTGCCACATTATACTTTGATGTGACAGGTAATCATAATATCAAATGACTTTTTTGGTGTGTGTGGGGGTAGCAGGCTTGATTTTTGCAGAGTGCCTTGTTCTGTCGCTGAGAACGCATAGTAGCACTTTGTGTTTCAGTCATCAGTAGTTCCTGCCCTTGGAGTGCCCACTGTGTGTCAGGCACTATGAAAGAGGCTTCTTCTACCTTTTAATTTGAGCGAATGACGTAGTTCATCTGCTCCTACCAGGTGTTTTGGCTGGCCATTGCTCACCACCAAGAGGAAACACTGGTGGAAAACCCCAAAGACTTTATTCCAGAATGCTACCTGGAGATTTGGTCAGTTTGGCCTGGGGTTGGGGTAGTTGTACTTTCTAGTTCCTACTCTGCCATTTAAAATATGTTAGCGAAATCATATAACAACCTGTTTGTCAGTATCTTATCTCTGAAATGGGCAAAGCATTTCTTGTCCAAACAATCTCATTGTACATTTGTGATGGAAAAAAACCAAGACAATATATAATGAAAGGGCTTAAAAAAAAAAGTGAAAAATGGAGGCATAACAGGTGACATTTCTTACTTTGTGATTACTTCTTACTGTGCGATTACGCAGCCAAGGATGTTCTGTGTGCTGAGTCACCTAGCAACTTTCTCATCTTTGTTTTACCGATGAGGAAACTGAGGCACCAAATTGAACGACTGTGTTCTTACCATCATGCATACCATCTTCCTATATCATACAAATTTAGTATGTGTTAAGGGGATATATAGGAATACATTTTTCAATGAAATATTTTGTGATCTTTTGTGTTAGTAATCGTGTTTGATTCCACTGGCATCCAATAGTGATTTTCTGGTGATAACTATAGTTACTTCGGTTAAGTGGTATATTCATCCTACTTTTGACACCCTTTATTTTAAAAATCATTGCAAAACAGGGCAGCCCGGGTGGCTCAGGGGTTTAGCGCCGCCTTCAGCCCAGGGTGTGATCCTGGAGACCCGAGATCGAGTCCCACGTCAGGCTCCCTGCATAGAGCCTGCTTCTCCCTCTGCCTGTGTCTCTGCCTCTCTCTCTGTCTCTCATGAATAAATAAATAAATAAATAAATAAATAAATAAATAAATAAATAAATCTTTAAAAAAAATCATTGCAAAACAAAAGGTTGATTAATTTTTTAACAGGAAGCACAAATCAATAATTAAGGAAGGTTTTAATTTTTATTAAATGAGAAGAATAACTTGTGGGGTGATTTTTGAAAGAAAACTTATGGTAGGTTCACTGCTTTGACATATTTGTATGAAGTATTCTAGTCTCTATAGAGAAAAAAGGATATGAATAAAAGTGGCTGGGACATTTTTTTTAAATATTTTATTTATTCATGAGAGACACACACACAGAGAGAGGCAGAGATACAGGCAGAAGGAGAAGCAGGCTCCATGCAGGGAGCCCGATATGGGACTCGATCCCAGGTCTCCAGGATCACACCCTAGGCTGCAGGCGGCGCTAAACCGCTGCGCCACCAGGGCTGCCCTGGCTGGGACATTGATTCTTTCTTTGAGCCTTTATAGAATTGACCTGCCACGTCTTTGGCTTATAAAAATTAATTCCTGACCTTATGGTCCAGAAAGTCCAGGGAGAAGTCCTAGGTCCAGGAGTTTGTAGACCAGTGAATGAGACAAACTGATAAATAATTAACTAATGCAGTGTGAGAAGGACTTAGATATAGTTGTGGTGGGTACAGATAGCTGTGGGAACACATACAAGAGAATAGGTGGTTTTGTTGGGGTGGCCCTGGCCAAGATAAGAAGGGAGCTAACTGCAGGGTAAAGGAGAAAGGGATTCTAGCCAGAGGAGTTAGCAGTGGAGAGTCTGGTGAGTGAGAGTACATGGGTGTCCAGGGGTCAGACCAGAGTTTTGCCGTAGTTGCTGAGAGAGAACACAGGAAAGATTGCGAATTCTCAGCTGAGAGAGTGACTATCATGTGGGGTAGAAAGATCTTAATCAAGTGAGTAATATAATCAACTTTATATTCTGGAGAGATGACTGGTGACATGGTGAAAGAATGTAAGGAGACTAGCTAAGGACAGTTTTCATATTCCTTTTTTTTTTTTTTTAAGATTTTATTTATTCATGAGAGACAGAGGCAGAGACATAGGCAGAGGGAGAAGCGGGCTCTATGCAGGGAGCCTGATGCGGGACTCGATCCCAGGACTCCAGGATCATGCCCTGAGCAGATGCTCAACTGCTGAGACACTCAGGCATCCCCAGTTTCCATATTCCAAGCAAGGAATAGTGAGGGAGTGAACCATGGCATTAACTGACAGAGCAGAGATCAGAGTCCACCACACACAATTTGAAAGCAGAATGGAAGACTGGGTGTGAAGAATAATAGGATGGGAGAGGGGAACACTTGCTAAGCAAGTAAAGAGTCAGGTGTTTTTTTATTTGTTTTGTTTTTTTTGGAACAATATGGTTGCAGATTGGAGGTGCTGTTAATTCATTTAAGAAAATTCTTTGTTGCTGGGTTTTGGGAGAATTGTAAACCCTTTGAGGTTGTTGGGTCAGTAAGATTTCATAGAACCAAGTTTATAACTTCCTGTAGGCTTCTGGTTTCGTAGACTACAGAAAACTCAATTATGTTGTAAAAATCAGCAGGGTCTAGTATAAAGGTGGCTCCGCTGGAGCAAAGCCACTCAAAGGGAGTGGGACGAATCATCTAACATCTGTTGATATGTTAGGTTTTTAATATACATGTATAGAAGTCCATTATAATGTGGAAGTAATCCCACATGAATTCTCTAGTTGTAAAACTGATCTTCAGTCATTCATAAACCTAGAGTTGTCTAGTATCTGACAACATATCACAAGTGAATGTGTTCTAAATTGACTGCAAAGTGAAACTGGAAACCTTGTAAAGATGTAGGATTTTTTTTTTTTAAAGATTTATTTGTTTATTCATGAGAAAGAGAGAGAGAGAGAGGCAGAGACATAGGCAGAGGGAAAAGCAGGCTCCCTGCAGGGAGCCCAGCCCAATGGGGGCAACCCCAGGATCACGCCCTGAGCTGAAGGCAGATGTTGAACTGCTGAGCCACTCAGGCGTCCCAAGATGCAGGATTTCATGCGTTCAGAGCAGGGTTGAGAACTGTTCAAAGCATAAGCACAAGTCAAAGAACGAACACCCTGGTACTACTAGAATATATTTCTTAAAAAGGACTCTAAAAGCAATGACGGTGACAGTGATTGATACATTTCCCACAGTCTTCATTAAAATGGAGAACTCTTCATCTAAAGATACTATTAGGAAAACGAAGGGCAAAATACAGAATGGAAGAAGAAATTTGCAGTTCCTATATCTGACCAAGGACTCCTACCCAAAATATGTATGTGGATGTGTGTTTGTATGTATAAAATTAATAAGACAAAGACAATTTAAAAGATGTACAGAAGTTCTGAACAGACATCTTCTACTAGAGGATCTCTGAATGGTCTCTATGCATAGAAAAAGGTGTGCAACATTATTAGTCCCAAATGGAGACTCCAGAAGGAGAAATGGAAATTAAAACAGTGAGCTACTAAACACCTTCCAGAGTGTCTAAAATTAAAAAAGATTGTTAATGCCAGAATTGTAGAGCAATTGAATCTCATACCTGTTGTTGGTGGGAATGTACAATCATTTTGGAAAGCTGTGACTCTAATCTTACCTATGATCCATCAGTTCCATTTCTAGATATACCCAAGAAGAATGGCTTTGTATGTCTACCAAAAAAGTAAAAGAATGTTCATAGAACCTTTAATCATAATAGCTAAAAATTAGACAAAACCCCAGGTACATTAGCAGCAGAATAAATGAGTAAATTGTGGTATGTTTATGAAAGGAAACATTACAAAAACAGTTAAAGAATGAACTACCGATATACCCACAGTAGCCATAATGAGACAGGCAAAAGGTTGCATACCATATGATTCCATTTAAATGAAGTCCAAATATAGGTACAGCTATTTCCTGGTGATAGAAGTCAGAATGGTGGTTCCTCCAGGAGCCTTCTGGAGTGTTGGAAATGTTCTTCCTGTTATGTTGAGTTGGGCCGTGGTTATGTGGGTGCTAGTGAGAATTTAGCAGTGTTAAACCAATTAACTTTTGGAAAACCAGCAGGAATGGTGATGAAAGAGATGCTTTATAAGAATTTCAAGGGTGCCTGGGTGGCTCTCAGCTACTTAGAATCTGCCTTCGGCTCAGGTCATGAGCTTGGGGTCCTGGGATCAAGCTGTGCATTGGGCTCCCTGCTAAGGGGAGAGCCTGCTTCTCCCTCTCCTTCTGCTACTCTCCCTGTCAAAGAAATAAATAAAATCTTAGAGAAAAAAAATTAAAAAGCAGTATAAGAGGTTTCGGGGGGAATAGATGATGAAACCTAGAATTTTTCTTTTATAATTGTCAAAAGGCAAATGTGGAATCAGAATTGTCAGATCATGCCCTTTTACAGTTTGATTACAAAGTTAAGTCCCAATTCCTTGTTAATTCGTTGTCTGACGAATTAATACATAGTTGCAAGTGTAACCTAAATTTTGGTTCATATAAAATACATTATGAAAATTGATTTATATTGTGTTTCATTTTTTGGGGAGGCTGAAATTCTAATCCAGTCTTTTTCATCATTGTGAAATGTCCCAGTTTAAGAGAAATCACTGTGTTTTTTTTTCCAGTTTAAGCTAATTGCTCTTAGATAGTGAGGGCTACTGTGATCCCTTTGGCTGTACGGTTTTATGTGTAATAGTGGAGCTGAGGAAAGCCTGTGGTGAGTTCCCTGTAGCTTTGGGGTAAAGCTCGCAGAAGGCCTTGGTGAACTCCAGTCCAATATGACAAAGTGTTCATTGCACCTTTACCTGGTCCTCTCTATCTGGCACTGGGGACATGGGGATGCTCCTCTGATAACCCTAGAGGCAAGGGATGTCTGAGGGGCACCGTCAGTGAAAGCTGACTGGGGTGATTAACCACTTTATCCTCAGTCTTTTACAGTTGAGGTTTCTGAAAACTGAAATTGTTCACTTCCTCTCAGGATGTTGATTGCTGCTCTGGGGACAGTAAAGGGAAGACTTCTGCTACCCTTAGTTTTCCATCTCAAATAAGAGCTCACCTCCACTTTATTATGTTTTAAGCCTATAGTCAGTCCCCCGGGGAAAATGCATGGAGCAGGGATTTTGGGTGTGGTGAGCTGCTATCTACAGGTGTAAAGCAAATAACATGGAAGTTAGGAATGAGAGAATGAGGAGAAGTGAGTGGTGGCAGCCATTCGTAGGGTTCTGTGTGATCAGGAGTGTGGAGGGAAAGGGTTGTTTTTAGCTCAGATAGCAGCTCTTTCCCCACAGGAATGTTTAGGTATCTTGGGGAAGCCAGCTTTATCTGTGGCTGTTATTATCTCTGCTGTTGTATTGTAATACAAATGCTTTCTTAGAATTAAGTTTTTGTTTTTAATTGTGTCGCTTTTAAATTAAAAAAAAATGCCTCTGGGCTTACAAGGAAAATGAGGGTAACTAGGAGTGGCTTGAACACCAAAATTTTATTTAACTTGAACATTTTTGGACACTTACCGTGGACTTGGTGATGGGGACAGAATTGAATAAGACATGATTCCTGTCCTTGAGTTTACTGCCTAGAGGGGGGGATAAATCAGTGCCTTCTGTGCATAGATCACTGAGGTTCTGTCTCTTCTGGTTTTCTGTGATTTGAAAGGTAAGCATGACAGCTCTGAAACCTGAGGTCCATAGGCAATCATGGTGACTATTAATAATAATGTAATAGTTCATATTTGTTGAGTGCTTACTACATACTGGGTTAGTTCCAAGTGCCCTTAAGTTTGTAATTCCTTTAATTCTCCTATGAGGTTAAAACAATTATAATTTTCATTTTAGCTTTGAGGAAACTGAGGCCCAGAAAGGTTAAGTAACATAGGTTTGAACTTAAGCAGTCTAATTCCAGAGTCTGCTGTAATGCCTGTTTTAATTCAGTTTAAATTTAAAATATACTCTACTTATGTGACTTTAAGTGTAAGAGATTATTATTTGAACAAGAGGATGTTTTGTATTACAAGTTATGCTCAAAGTTTCTGAATATCTATGCTGAACATTATTTGCTGTGGCTGCTTAGAATGGTTCTCTCTATAATGTGGGAGTTTTTCCCCTTTCCCTCCCTTCTTCCCTCCCTCCCTCCCTTTATAGAGAAGGAAAGGGGGTGGGAGGGGCAGAGGGAGAGAATCTTAACATGCCCAGTGAGGAGCCCCCTGTGGGGCTCAGTCTCACACCCTGAGATCATGGCCTGAGTTGAAATCAAGAGGCACTTAGCTGACTGAGCCACCCAGGTGCCCCTGTGATGTGGGAGTTTTAAACGAGACATCCTTTTGCTTTTTTCCCCTTTTCTGTGTTGTGATTGTGATTGTTTTGGCACTCTTAATATCATGTGCCATTATATCATTCTGAAATTCAGTAAAAATATATTCCTGGTTTTTATTGTGTTATAAACATACACATAATGATATTTTATGATGTAGTATTCAAACTGGAGAGTTTGTGAATTGCTGGAGTAACATACTTGTTAATGTGAATAACTACAAATTTAAATTGTATTTTCAGCATGGCTGTTAATTAGGACCAATTGATTAAATTGAAAATTATGTTTCCTTTGTTCTCTGTAAGAATGGAAGAGAAGTATAGAAGCAGGATTGAAATCTAGAGTAGTCTAGGGGGTGCTAGAGTAACCTTATTTTGCTTAGTTTATTTATGGTTGTAATGAAGCCAGCTCAATTTACCTTCTCTTTCCGAGAAGAAATACCTCAGAAGTCAGAGTTAATCAAGACTGAATCTTTCCTAGAGCTACTGTTATAAATAGTTCTTGTGTATTGAGTGGGCTTATCTTCAGGGAACTCAGCCTACATTGGACATAATTGTTCCCGAAAGTATATTTATTTTTCTTTTTATCTCAGATTTCTTTAACTCTCAAAAATTAGGGGTGTTAATATTCCTATTTTGAATTAAGAACTCTAAAATTCTATTTGGTTTTCTTTTGCAGTGGCAATTCACACTTCTCCAGGGCCTTTTCCGTACATATTTGTTGATTCTTTATAACATTCCTGGGAGATAAGTATTTATATTAGTTTCTTGTGGCTGCTGTAACAAATACCACAAACTTGGGTGGCTTAATACAACAGCAATTTATATTTTCACAGTTCTGGAGGCCAGAAGTCTGAGATCAGAATTAGTGGCTGAGGTCAAAGTGTGGGAGGACTGTGCCAGCTCCAGAGGTTCCAGGGGGAGAATTATGTTCCTTGCCTCTTCTAGCTTCTGGTGACTGCCTTCATTTCTTGGTTTGTGGCCACATCATTCCAGTCTTTGTGTTTGTGGCCACATTGCCTTTTCCTCTATTGTCTGTGATTAAATCTTCCTCTGCCTTCCTTTTAAGACTATTTTGAGGTAATTGGAGAGCTACTGGCAGTTGTAAGAAATAATACAAAAGGAACCCATGTAGCTTTTACTCAGTTTTTTTACAGTAGTAGCATCTTGCAAAACTTTAGTACAGTATTACAACCAGAATGTTGACATTGATCTAGCCGAGATCCAGAACAGTCTCACCATAGGGGTTCCCTATGTGGTACTTTCATGGCCACACACCCCATTCTCTGACAACCACGGATTTGTTCTCCTTTTCTAGGATTCTGCTGTTACAGGAATGTTAGGTAAGTGGAATTATACAGTGTATAACCTTTGGGGATTGTCTTTTTCCACATAGCAGAATTCCCTGGAGATTCATTCAAGTTGTTGCATGTATCAACAGTTTGTTCTTTTTCCTTGTTTGGTATTCCTTATGATCCTTAGTCTTTGGTGTGGTTGTATCCATTGAAGGATGTGTTGGGTGGTTTCTGGTTTTTGGCTGTTTAAATACAGCTGTTAAGAACATTCATGTACAGGTTTTTGTGTGAACTTTAAGTTTTCATTTCACTGGGATAAATGCCAAGGAGTGCAGTTGCTGGGTCATATCGTGGCTATGTAGACAAATGAGTTTATTTCTGAACTCTCAATTCTGTTGCATTGATCTTTATGTCAAGCCTTATGATAGTGGGGCACTGTCTTAATTACGGTTGCTTTGTGGTAAGTTTTGAAATCAGGAAGTATGAGTCTTCCTACCTTGTTTTTCTTTTTCAAGTTTGTTTTGTCTATTCTGTTTCCCCAGCAAATCCACATGAATTTTAGAATCAGCTTGTCAATTTTTACAAAGAATGCAGCCGTGGATTTGACAGTGATTTTTAATATATTCATTGAATTGTATGACCATTACCACAATTAATTTTAGAACACTTTCTTCTTTAAGATTTTATTTATTTATTCATGAGAGACACAGAGAGACACACAGGCAGAGGGAGAAGCAGGCTCCCTGCGGAGTGCCCAATGAGGGACTCCATCCCAGGACCCCGGGATCATGACCTGAACTGAAGGCAGATGCTTAACCACTGAGCCACCCAGGTGCCCTTAGAACATTTCATCACCTTGAAAAGAAGCCCTCTGTTTATTAGCAATGACACTCCCCTTTCCTCCAACCATTGCCCTAAGCAAGTTCTACTCTACTTTCTGTCTTACATATTTGCCTGTTCTGGACATTTCAGATAAGTGGAATCATACAATATGTGGTCTTTTGTGATTGTCTTCCTTCACTCAACGTGTTTTCAAGATTCATCTATGTCGTAGCATGTATCAGTGTGCCATTCCTTATGGCTGAATGATGAGGTATTCCACTGTATGGATAGGCCACTGAGCAGTTGACAGATACTTCTTGGCTGTTATGAATAATGTTGCTAGGATTATTCCAATACAAGTTTTTGTGTAAGAAGTGTGTTTTAATTTTTCTTTGGTATATATTTAGGAGTTGAATTTCTGGGTCATATAGTAAGCACACTCTTTTTTTTCTCTTTCCTTTTTTTTTTTTTTAAAGTTTCTTAAAGCTAGTGTATTATTAGTTTTAGTGGTAGAATTTAGTGATTCATCAGTTGCATATGATACTCAGTGCTCATTACAGCAAGTGCCCTCCTTAATGCCCATCACCAGTTACTCCATCCCTCCTTCCACATCCCCTCCAATGGCCCTCAGTGTGTTTCCTAGAGTTAAGAGTCTCTTAGGGTTTGCTTCATTCTCTGTTTTCATCTTATGTTATTCTTTTGAGGGACTGCTACCCTCTTTTCCAGGCTGTACTGTTTTACAGTCCCATCAACAGTATGTGAGTATTCCCATTTCTCAACAGCTTCACCAATACTTATTATCTGTCTTTTTTATTATAGGGACATTCTAGGGAAGTTATATTATAACATCCTCATAGGCATGAGGTGGTATTTCATTGTGGTTTTAATATGCTTGTTCCTGATGGCAAAGGATGTCAAACATCTTTTCATGTGCTTATTAATCATTTGTATATTTTCTTTGGAGAAATGTCTGTTCAGATCCTTTGCCCATTTTTAAAATTGGGTTATTTACCTTTTCACTGAGTTGTAGAAGTTCTTTATATATTCTAGATCCAGGCCCTTTATATATGGTAAATTACAAAAATTTTCTTGTGTAGGTTACCTTTTCACTTGAAATGCTGTTGCTTTTTAAAATGTTTATCCTGTATTGGCAACTTTGCTGAACTCACTTATTAGTTCTGGGAAGTTTTTAAAGTAGATTTCTTGGGGTTTTCTGTGGAAACCATCATTTCATCTGCAAATAGGGACAGTTTTATTTCTTCTTTCTGTGTGGCTTTTATTTCCTTTTCCTGCTTCCCTGCATTGACTTGGACTTTTAGTACTGTGATGAATTAGAGTGATGAGAGTAGACATTCCTGACTTGTTCCCAGTAATAGGGATAATGCAGTTTGTCTTCTATCATTAAGTGTAGTAATGTTTATTGTAGGTTTTTTGTAGGTGCTCCTTTATTTCATTTTTTTTTTTTTAGAGTTTCTCTCATGAACAGGTATTGAATTTTATCAGTTGATTTTCTATCTAGAGTAGTATGGTCATGTGAATTTTTTTCCCCCAGTTTGTTAATATTGTGGATTACATTGGTTCTTGAATATTGAACTAACCATGCATCTCTGGTTCAATTCAACTTTTTATAGGGACACCTGGGTGGCTCAGTGGTTGAACATCTGCCTTAGGCTCAGGGTGTGATTCTGGAGTCCAGGGGTAGAGTCTCACTTCACGCTCCTTGCATGGAGCCTGTTCCTCCCTCTGCCTATGTCTCTGCCTCTCTCTGTCTCTCATGAATGAATAAATAAATAAAATCTTTTTTTTTTTAAGATTTTATTTATTTATTCATGAGAGACACAGGGAGAGAGAGAGGCAGAGACACTGGCAGAGGGAGAAGCAGGCTTCATACAAGAAGCCTAATGTGGGACTTGATCCTGGGTCTCCAGGATCATGCCCTGGGCCAAAGGCAGGCACTAAACCACTGAGCCACCCAGGGATCCCCAGTAAATAAAATCTTTTTAAAAAATCCAACTTTTTATATACTGCTGAATTCTGTTTGCTAATGCATTGTTGAGGATTTTTGTGTCTCGGGGGATCCCTGGGTGGCTCAGCAGTTTAGTGCCTGCCTTTGGCTCAGGGCGTGATCCTGGAGTCGCGGGATCGAGTTCCACGTTGGGCTCCCGGCATGGAGCCTGCTTTTCCCTCTGCCTGTGTCTCTGTGCCTCTCTCTCTCTCTCTATGTCTATCATGAACAAATAAATAAATATTAAAAAAAAAAAGGATTTTTGTGTCTCTCTTCATGTATTGGTGTGTAGTTTCATTTTTTTTATACTATCTTTTTCTGGTTTTTGCATCAGAGTAATAACTAGCTTTGTAAACAGAATTGGAAAGTCTTCCCTATTCTTGTGTTTTCTCGAAGTGATTGCGTTAATTCCTCTTTTTTTTTTTATATATTTATTTATTCATGAGAGGCAGAGACATGGGCAGAGGGAGAAATAGGTTCCTCTTGAGGGACCCTGATGTGGGACTCGATTTCAGAACCCTGGTATCATGACCTGACCCAAAGGCAGATGCTCAACCACTGAGCCACCCAGGTGCCCTGTTAATTCCGCTTTAAAAATTTGGTATAATTTTCTGGTGAAAAAATCTGGTCCAGGAGATTTCTTTTTCTGGAAGTTTTAAATTATGAGTTCAATTTCCTTAATAGTTACAGGGCTGTTCAAATGATCTATTTCATTTTGGGTGACTTGTATGCTTTCCAGGAATTTGTCCATTGACATACAAAGTGGGACTCATTGCTGCTGGCAGAGGTGGGCATTTCAGATCCCCTCTAGGCTTCCCCTGAATGCTACTCTGCATCCTTAACTCTCAGTTCCCGTCACCCAACCCCCCTTTTATAGGACTCTGCTGACCCTGCTGGGGGGATGGCCTTCCTACCCTAGAGGGTGGTGAAAGTCCTGCCTCTACCAGGCCTTGCTTGCCTCATATCACCCCCATGGAGATGGGAAGGAGTGCCTTGTAACTGTCATGGGAATAGAAGTCTAGGCTCTCCAGATGCTCTCCATAGACATTGTGTGGCTGGGAAAGGGAGTCTTTTTTTTTTTTTTTTTATCGGAGTTTAATTTGCCAACATATAGCATAACACCCAGTGCTCATCCCAAGTGCCCCCAACAGTGCCCATCACCCAGTCACCCCAACCCCCTGCCCACTTCCCCTTCCACTACCCCTTGTTCATTTCCCAGAGTTAGGTGTCTCTCATGTTTTGTCACCCTCACTGATATTTTCACTCATTTTCTCTCCTTGGGAAAGGGAGTCTTAAACCCACTTGGCAGGGAAGAAAGTCTAGCCTTTGATATCATCCCTGCAGGGGTTAGAGGTTGGGTAAGGGAAGGAGGTCATATTGAGGTATGACATTACAGCCTGGTGAAAGTGCAAGTTTAGGCTCCCTGCCTGGCCTGTGCTGTCATGGGTAGGGATGGGCCACGGCTTTGTCTATGATTTTTGGCTGGAGTGTAGTAGTTGCTGTCTAAAAGTTTTCTGTTTTGCTTTGCTGATCTTTTCTTGGTCCTTTGAAAGAGCAAAGACCTTTTTGTCTAACCCCCTTTGGCATTTCTGGATAACTGGCTTCTTAACCTCTGTGTCCTTGTGATATACAAGGAAAAAGGAAAACCCAGGGGACTCAGCACCATGTTGTTCCATGGGTCCCAGGTCCCCAGCTGGTATGTCTTCTTTCCACTTCAGAGTCGTCTTTTGTTTGTCTTCTATATGACGTGCAGGGTTTTTAGTTGCACTTAGCTGAAATAGTAGGGGTAGTACATCTAATTGATTTTACCAGAGGTAGAAGTTGAACAGAATTTGTTTTTTAATATTTTATTTATTTATTCATGAGAGACAGAGAGAGAGAGAGAGAGAGAAGCAGTGACACAGGCAGAGGGAGAAGCAGGCTCCATGCAGGGAGCCTGACGTGGGACTCAATCCTGAGACTCCAGGATCACGCCCTGGGCCAAAGGCAGGCACTAAACCCCTGAGCCACCCAGGGATCTCCCTGTCTTTTTTTTTTAATGGAAGAAAACATAGAGTAGAAATTAAGATACATAAATTGGCCAGTAAGATACTTAAGAAGTTAATTTTAGATCATTTACTTGGAAGTGATAGTTTAATCCTGTCTTTATTTCTCCAGAAAGTAACTTTGTGTGTGTCATTGTTCAGTAAAACCAAACCCTAAATAATTCTAGGTCTTTTAAGATGCTTGACAATCCAATTATTTATTTCTGTATTTATATATAAATATATGTAAATTTATTTATAAATTCATAGTGAATCTAAATTTCTAGCTTAGTATATGATAGAGAAAAATGTATCTTAGTGAAAGATTAGTTTTCTGGAAAAGCCTCAGTTTTTCTAGAGGTTGTCAGATTTTGTAGCTGTGGAATTCTCTTGTAAAAGGAGAAATGGGGGATGCCTGGGTGGCTCAACGGTTGAGCGTCTGCTTTTGGCTCAGGGGGTCATCCTGAGGTCTGGGATCGAGTCCCACATTGGGCTCCTTGCGGAGAGACTGCTTCTCTCTCTGCCTGTGTCTCTGCCTCTCTCTGTGTCTCTCATGAATAAATAAATAAAATCTTAAAAAAAATAAAAGGAGAAATAGGCATTATGCATAGTGGTTAAGAGCTATACAAGAAAGATCTGTGCAAGTCTTTGAATAACCGAAAGGATTACTGGGGATCTTCTTTGGAAATTAGGTGATGTCTAGAGCACTTTTCCTATAGATCTAATCTATGGGGTCTACAGCTTTTATTGTTTTTACAACTTTGTAAATTGTGAATAACAGCAATGCAGATTATTCTTGTCCTTAGACATGCAAAATATTTTGTTTTGGTTGGAGATATAGTCCTCTTCTGTAGGAAGCCAGTGTTGTATTTATTTTTATTTTAAAAAAAGATTTATTTATTCATGAGAGACAGAGAGAGAGAGAGAGAGAGGCAGAGACATAGGCAGAGGGAGAAACAGGCTCCATGTAGGGAGCCCAATGTGGGACTTGATGCCTGATCCCAGGATCAGGCCCTGAGCGCGGAAGGTAGCCGCTCAACCACTGAGCCACCCAGGCGTCCTTAGTGTTGGATTTATTAAGCAGATTTGTTTCACTATTTCTGATTGCCTATATGTACTGTTTGCATTTACTTTTGAACCAAATGAAATGTCTTTTTTGTTCTGTAATTAACGAGTTAAATAAAATCATAGATGTTCATTTTATATTTGTATGGAAGACAGTGTTATTTTTTTGTTTGTTTAAATTATCCATTAACAGTTTGAACTCTGAATTTAGCCTGCTGGGCTTGAATCCCCTGGTAGCATTTACTGTCACTGTAGTTTAGAGCAGGGGATTTTATTTTTTAACCTGTTTACTCACTTTAAAGAGGGGTCACTGGCCGTTTTTCTGCTATGGAGATTGTGAGGTGGGAGGATTAAAAGAGATGTTGCATGTCACACACTTCTTGCAGTACCTCCCACATCTTCAAAACTCTGCTTTTTGTTATTAGAAGGCGGTGGACATGAATTTTACTTTCCTGAGACATAATTTCTTCTGTTTTAAAAAAGTGTTTTATTTATCGGGAGAGGGAGAGAGAGAGAGAGAGAGCGTGAGCGCGTGCAAGCCCACGCCTCACACCAGCAAGGGGAGGAGCAGAGAGGGAGGGGGAGGGAAAGAGAAAGAATCCCAAGCACACCCCCACACCTAGGACAGAGCCCAACACTGGGCTAGATCCCAGGACCTCCAGATCATGACTGTACCGAAAGCAAGAGTTGGATGCCCAATCAGCTGAGCCACCTGGGCACCCCTGAGACTGACTTTCTTAATTTGTAACAAAAAATGAGGGGACTTTTTGTTTGTTAGGTCATAGATTTCACTGGCAATAATTGGAAAGAATGCAATAAAGCAATTAGTAATAGTTGCTTTTGGAAGTGAAGGTACTTTTAACATGCAAGTGACCTTGCTGCTCTGAGCAAGGGAAGTGTTTTGATCTGGTGAGCAATTACTTAGAACAGTGTCCTGATAATTCAGTTCAGTAAACATTGATTGAGGAGACCCTGTTCTGCCTTCCTTTGAATTAGGAAGAAGCATTAGGACTGGAAACGTGGCTTAACAAGGTAGCAGAAATATTATCCTTTTGCCTTAAAAAAATATAGAAGGTGGATCCTGATAGATGGAAGGCTAAATTTAGAGTTCAGTGCCTTGATGGATGTGGGCATACTCACCAGGGAGTAGAACTGGAAACAACTGAATTTTGCTTAACCTAGGGATAACCATTTGGAGTTTCAAAGGTAATTTTTGGGTGAGTAGGGACACTGGGTGATTGGAGAAGAGGGAGGAACTGGAAAGATGGCTCAAGGATATCTGTTATTTAAATTGTTCCTTCTGACCCTCAGTATTTATACATGTTTTCCTTGAGGATTTTTTTTGGGTTTTGGGGGTTCAGGTGCTGGGAACAGGGTAGACTCAGTGAATTGATTTAATAGAGGGGATTTTAGAGGCTGAGAGAATTTAAGCCCCTCAGAAATGAGCAGTTTGGGGGAAGACCTTGGTTTTCTATAGATTGTGTCATTGGAGCAAGTTGAGGGATGGTTCAAGCCAAGGGTATCCTCAGCTACTCTTAGCTTAGGATAATGAAAATAAGCCTCAATGCAGAATGCCTAGCATGTGAACAAGGAGTTTATGTATAGGTAGATAATTATAGTTAAATTGGTTTACAGATTATAATGGAATTAAGTTTTACTATAAACAAAAGTAGCAGTCTGCCTATACTTTAAATATTTTAAAGTTTTAAATAGTTTGGCTTTAGACTCAGAGTCCAGGAAGTGGGGAGAGTGTATCATGCCTGCTTTCTTTATTTAGGAAGGTCTTAGGAAGGCCTAGCACTATCTTTGCAACTTGAATACACCCAATGTTATAGAGTATGGGGAGGGGAGCTGCCCTTTACCCCATTCCTTCTGTAGGTTGGGATCTAGGCTTAGATTTTGCCCTCACTATTCCTATTCTGGCTGGTGGTGTTGCTATTTGGGAAAAACCAAAGCTCGAAAGACCTGGAGGATTTTAACATTGCTGCCTCCGTTTCTGTCTGGAGCTTGGGGACATGGGACACATTGGGCTCTTCCTGCACTCTTCTGGCATTCCCATTCTTATTTAGCACTGTACCCAGCACAGTCCTCCTGGATTCCTGAGTCAATAAGTCTGTTCATTAATCTAGTCAGTACTAGAATATCTCAGTTCCACAGACCTCTTATAGCTTTTGATACCATAAACCATCTGACAAGCCCAGTTTGCTGTTCCAAACTCTGCTTTTCCTTTCTTCCATTTGGATTCTCACTGGCTGAAAGACAATTGGGACTCACTTCTGGGATGCTTGCAACAAGAGGATGAGATGGTATGTGTAGTGTCTGTCTGGATCGGATGGGGGCTCCCAAATATGGGGCAATGAATCAGGTAAGGGCTGGTGGCACGGGCAGTGAAAGGATTCATCCAAGACAGAACAAAGGAGATAGAAGTTTACTGAATACACCGCAAAGGAACAGCTGGCAGGACAGCAGAGGAGACGCTGTCTGCCAGGAGGCTGTGGGCGGGGGCTGTTTTTAAAGGGGGAAGGTGAGAAGGTCCGGGGACTTAGGGAATTTTCCCTTTTTGGTAACTGCCTAGTTGCAAGTAGCCTGTATGTTAGGTAGGCCCTGTGGATATTCTGAGGTAGATGGGATGGGCCCATCTGTATTCAGCCAGGGGGTCACTGGGGGCCTTTTTGCCTTGATCAAGTTTCCATTGCTCAAGCCTTTTGTTTAAAAGCAGCCTCTACAATCTGTACATTGTAGGGAAGAATAAATGGTGATCCTTCTGAACTATGAGCCATTAACATGGCAGTTTCTAGGTATTGAATGTACTTTCTAAAAGCTGGACTGTAAAAGCTTTGAGTAAGTCTGTGTAATGGTGTCTGTGCTTGAAGTGTTTATTCTGCTTCATGTATCTGAACAGGAAGCTTTTCTGAATTGATTATAGTTGTTCTGTTTATGTTGTGTTGCTGAAATGTTCCATGGTTGTTCCATAAACTTTTCTTTGAAAAAATAAACACTTCTGTTAGATGCATTATAACTTTCCTGTTGATAGGTAATAAAATGGTCTCTTTCTGTCAAAAAACAAAACCCAACATTTCTGTTTGGTATTTGGTTTGAATCTTTATGTTAAAAATGAAGTACCATTTTGTTTAGAGTCCAAAATATTAAATAGAATATGTTCTAGAGTTCGGCCCTTACCTTTTCTGCTGAGTGCAGTAGATGAGTGAGACTCCAGTAGAGGAGTGAGACTCCTGTAGATGGCTATAAGACACCACTAGCAGGTATCCTCTCTTGAGTAGTGAGGGCTTCTTTTGGGGAGTGAGTAGGGAATTTTATCTATGTGGATAACTCTCAAAACGGATTGTGCCAGGTCCTCTCCAGCTCTAGGCGCATGTTCATCTGTCTGTGTCCATTCAGAATCACTGGTTGTTGCCTTCAGTCTCAACTTGGCTAACATTGAATTCATTCTCAATCTCATCCTCGGTTCCCTTCTGGCTGTGTCTGTTTCTGTCTATTTAGTCGTTTAGGCTTAAATCATTATACTCAATTTGACCCACTCCCCTCGCCCTTTTCTCTATTCCTTTTTTTGTAACGCTTTTGATGTTTTTTCCCCCTACCTCTACTACTAGGTTTCTAAAGTAATAGCCCATTTATTGTGCATGTGCTAAAATAAAGACTATGCCTGGTTCTTGTGTCTGGTTTCAGACAGCTTCAATAACCCTTGGAATTTCCTGAGTGGCAGGAGTATCTTTTGTTATTCGTAATGAGCCCCTTTAATAACTTACCTGAGTTTATACTAATCAGGTGACTCGGATGGGCTCTTAGATAGTTTCAAGGGAGGGTCTGGGAAAGGCTTAGCTCTCAATTAGAGGGTTGGAATTTTACTACCTCTTGATCTCTGAGGTGGTGAGACAGACTGGTGATTGAGTTCAGTCATGCACAAATGATTTAATCAACCATGCCTGCTTTAATGAAACCCCTTATATAAACTCTGGGATACTGGAGTTTACAGCCTGTTGAACACATGGATGTGCTGGAAGGGTGACACCTGAATTACTCCAAATTAGGGCATGAAAATTCTGAAACCCTGCATTCTCTTTCCCTAGACCTTGCCCTGTGCATGTCTTCCACTTGGCTGTACCTGCATTGTATCCTTTATAATAAAACTGTAATTGTTTAAGTGTAGTGATTTCAACAAGTTCTGAGTCATTTTAGCAAATTACTGCACTTGAAGAAGAGTTGTGGGAACCCTTAAATTTGTAGCCAAGTTAGAAGTTCTGATAAGTTGGGACAGGTGATGCAAGGGCAGTTTTGTTGGGTATTAACTTGTGGGATCTGATGTTCACTCTAGGTAGTGTGCTGGAATTGAATTAAAATATAGGACACCCAGTTGGTATCAGAGAATTGGTGTCAGGAAGAAATGTTTATTCTTTGTCAGACATTGTGATATGTATTATTTTATGTAATACTTTTTTAAAAAAGATTTTATTTATTTAATCATGAGAGACACAGAGAGAGATAGGCAGAGACATAGGCAGAGGGAGAAGCAGGCTCCATGCAGGGAGCATGATGTGGGACTCGATCCCAGACCCTGGGATGAAGGAAGTGGAACTTTTAAAAAGTCCTATGACTTGCCCAGAGTCATAGAACTGGAAGTGGAAAGTCCAGTGCTTTCTGATTATAAAGTCCTTACTTAATCCTGTATGCTGAGCCTCCTCTTGATTGGAGGGTTGGAACCTTGCCAACTCCCCTGTCTGGCAGCTGTGGACTGAGGACTGCTTTTTCTACATCACTTTTGAGCTCAGGAATTTGTAGTTCTCCATTATGGTAGGATGGAACCCACACTGTTGAAGACTCACTACAGTTCATGTTCCAAACTAATAATACAATAACCAAAGTGAAGAAATACTTAGATAATAATACACTTATGCTTGGTGACTTCAATCTAGCTCTTTCTACCCTCGATAGGTCTTCTAAGCACAACATCTCCAAAGAAACGAGAGCTTTAAATGATACACTGGACCAGATGGATTTCACAGATATCTACAGAACTTTACATCCAAACTCAACTGAATACACATTCTTCTCAAGTGCACATGGAACTTTCTCCAGAATAGACCAAACTAATACTACTATCCCAGTCTTTATATAGAACAAAAGAAAACAAACACCTCTTGTGTTTCTTGGATTGGTCACTCAGTGTATATCTCCAGTGAATTGTACTGAAGATAGAAGATTTATCTTCCAGTTCCTTATAAACTATAATTAAAAAGTCAGAATATGTTAAAAGAATGTCAGTATAAAAATAGTACATCATGACCAAATGAGCAGAACAGATAATGAAATGCTTCTGGAATTCAAAAGAGCAATTCATGAAGCAGATATATTTTGAGTGTGGTCTTGAAGAGATGGTAGGCTTTTGATATTTGGCTGGGGAAGAAGATCCTTCTAGGCAGGAAGCCCATGAATCAAAAGGAATGGGAGAGGTTGATGGACACGTACTGAAAGGTGGTGTAGATGGCAGTGAAGACTAGCTTATCTGGAGGGGAACCTTGTCCGAAGCCAGGATTTGCTGCTACCTGTCTCAAAATATGTCTTCAAGAGCTTCAGCATATTGATGTAACTAACTGAGCTTGTGCTAAAACTTTGTTCTTTGAAGTTACAGTTGTTTTAAATTTGCATCCTCCAGCCAACCTGGTGATCAGGTCAAGTGATCATCATATTGTTTAATACCAATTTTACTTTAAAAATCCAGGATCATGCCCTGGGTCGAAGGTAGACACTCCATTGCTGAGCCACCCAGGTGTCCCTGGATGACTACGTTTTTAAAAGTCTTCTCTGTACATGAACTCATTACATCTTTTTAAATTGGTCCCATTGGTTCCTGACCGGTAATATTTATTGGTCATCTGGGCCCTCATTTAAAATAGGGTCCCAAATAGAAAAATGTTAATTAATTTTTGTTTCAATTATATAAGTAAGTTTATGTATTTTAGAAAACAAGAAATGTATAAAATTCTTTGCACTCCTTTTTTTTTTTAAATTTATTTTATTTATTTATTCATGAGAGACACAGAGAGAGAGAGAGGGAGGGAGAGAGCCAGAGACATAGGCAAGAGGGAGAAAGAAGCAGGCTCCATGCAGGGAGCCTGATGTAGGACTTGATCTTGGTACTCCAGGATCACACCCTGAGCTGAAGGCAGATGCTGAACCACTGAGCCACCCAGGTGTCCCAAGCACTCCTTTTGCTTAGGTAGTTGCTTATACAATTTTGTAGTCTTCTCAGTGTTATGAGGAATTCCCTATGTCAAAAGATGTTTTTGAAAATACAGCTTCTGTTAATATGTAAACATATTATGTGTTTTTTTTTTCCTTTAAATAAAACCAGAACACTTCAGTTACTATTTTTAAGTGCTTTTTTCACTTCATATATCATGGCTAGCTTTTATGGTGTATGTCATTTAAGATTGGTGTACGTCATTTCATGGTGTATGTCATTCTTTTCATTGACTGCCTGTATTCCATTGTAGGCACAGACCTTCATGTAGGCATTTCTCCACTGATTGACATTTATACTGTTTTGACTTTTCACACATAAATAGTGCTTCTGTGATCATTTTTATATGTATACACATTTTTTACTTGTACTTATGTAGGATAGAGCATTAGAAATATAATTATTAGATAAAAATGTATTTGCCTTTTCTTTTTTTTTTTTTAATTTTTTTTTAAATTTTTTATTTATTTATGATAGTCACAGAGAGAGAGAAAGAGAGGCAGAGACACAGGCAGAGGGAAAAGCAGGCTCTATGCACCGGGAGCCCGACGTGGGATTCGACCCCGGATCTCCAGGATCGCGCCCTGGGCCAAAGGCAGGCGCCAAACCGCTGCGCCACCCAGGGATCCCTGTATTTGCCTTTTCAAAAGGGCTCTGCCACCTGCCTCTGGCTCCGGGCATGATCCAGGGATCTGGGATCAAGTTCCGCATCAGGCTCCCTGCATGGAGCCTGCTTCTCTCTCTGCTTATGTCTTTGCCTCTTTCTCTCTCTCTGATGAATAAATAAATAAAATCTAAAAAAAAAAAAAAAGTTCAAAAGGGCTCTGCCAGTTTTATTTTTGGTAATAGTATGTTTTAAGGATCCCTGTTTCTCCATGCTTTCACTTTTGCTAGATATTATCACTATCCTATATGAAGAGGTGGTAGTGGGAAATGTGACATCACGTTGCTTTGTTTGATTTCTTTTCTTTTCTTTTTGTTTCTTTTCATATATGACTGTTTTGATTTTATTCATTTTTTTCCTATTATATTTTCTAATTCTTTTTTTAAGATTATTTATTTATTTATTCATGGCAGACAGAGAGAGAGGCAGAGACACAGGCAGAGGGAGAGGGAGAGAAGCAGGCTCTCTGCAGGGAGCCTGATGTGGGACTCGATCCCAGGTCTCCAGGATCACACCCCAGGCCAAAGGCAGCGCCAAACCTCTGGGCTACCGGGGCTGCCCTATTTTCTAATGCTTAATGCTTTCATATTTTTTTTCTTTAATGCTTTCATATTTTACATTTAACTCTTTAATTCATCTGGAGTTTATTTTGATTTTATGGAACAGAAAAATGACTTGGTTCTGGAGGAGATTCATGAGCTAGTAGGCCTTACAATCATGTGTCTGAAAAATTAGAAGATAAGAATAAAGTTTGCTTCTTTTGAAAAGTAGTTCACTTCAAATTAATTTAAAAATCGTAATTCATTATTACCTAACTCTATAGTGTGTTGGGGAAATAAGGAAAATCCTACCAACAAAAAAGACCCCTCCTTAACAATGTACAAGTGAGGGAAAACTCATATTGGGTATGCATACCAGTTGAGTGCATGCAGATTGTTCAGGAGAGAATACAAAATTTGAGTATGATTCATTCATATTTACAATAAAATAGACGTTTAACACTTGTTTTATATTCTTGAGAGACAATTGGGTGCCGCCGTGAGTCTCCTGCACACCTTGTGACAGATTCCTGAGTTCATTTCAGAGAGAGTGTTTATAGTTCTGAGAGTCAGAAGGCTGTGATGTTGCATTTTAAAACCTGGAGACTAATAAGATTATCTAATTCCTGATCAAAAGGTTTTCCACATGTTTTAAAGGAGATGTACCGTGTAGGTTCCAAAAAGATACCTAAGTTCTGATCCCTGGAATGTGTGAATGTTACCTTAATGGCCAAAAAGGGTCTTTGCAGATATGATTTAGTTGAGGATTTTGAGGTGGGGAAGTTATTCTGGATTATCTGGGTGGGTCCTAAAGACCATTACAGATATTCTTACAAGAGAGAGGCAGAAGAAGATTATACACAAACACAGAAGAGTAGGAGGCAATGTGATGACCAAGGAGACAGATTGGAGTGATGGGGCCACAGGCAAGGCATGCTGGCAGCCACCAGAAGCTGGAAGAGGCAAGGAATGGATTCTCCCTTAGAGCCTTTGCAGGGAGGTAGCCTCATTGGCATCTTGGTTTTGGCCTACTGATACTGATTTCAGACTTCTAGCCTCTAAAACTGTGAAAGAGTACATTTCTGGTGTTTTAAGCTAGCAAATAATTTGTTATAGTAGCCAGAGGAAACTATATATCTGTGTGTATATAGAACTTATGAATTTTATTTTATTTTTATTTTTTATAAGATTTTATTTATTCATGAAAGACACAGAGAGAGAGGCAGAGACATAGGGAGAGGGAGAAGCAGGCTCCCTGTGGGGAGCCCAGTGTGGGATTTGATCCCAAGACCCTGGGATCATGACCTGAGCCGAAGGCAGATGCTCAACCACTGAGCCACTCAGGTGTCCCAGGACTTGTGAATTTTGAACAAGCTCTCCAAGTAGTTTGGATATATACCAAAGTTTGGGAACTACACATCTTGTTTATCCTTAATTTTTTTTCATTATTTAGGAGAGTTTAAAAATTCCAAATCACTAGGGTTCTTTGTTTTAAAGTTATTATTAATTCTTAGTTATATCATAATTGGAAAATATGTCCTATAAAATTGAGATTTCCATTATGACTTAATAGATATCAGTTTTTATATATGACCTCCACTGTGGATATTTGGAAAAAAGATAGGCTGTGACATTTGGTATCGATTTTTTTTTTTAAGATTTTATTTATTTGATGAGAGCCTGTGTGCGCACAAGTAGGCTGAGCAGTAGGCAGAGGGAGAGGGAGAAGCAGACTCTACGCTGAGCAGGGAACCTAATATGGGACTCGATCCCAGGACACTGGGATCATGACCTGAGCAGAAGACAGATGCTTAACTGATTGAGCCACCCAGGCACCCTGATTTTTTTTTTTTAATTGAGATGAAGTCCACATATCCTAAAATTAACCATTTTAAAGTGAGCAAATCAGTGGCATTTAGTACATTCACAGTCT
Source organism: Otocyon megalotis megalotis (assembly GCA_017311455.1). Taxonomy (NCBI): domain Eukaryota; kingdom Metazoa; phylum Chordata; class Mammalia; order Carnivora; family Canidae; genus Otocyon; species Otocyon megalotis. Next base: position 66,814 of record JAEUCK010008101.1, read on the forward strand.
TGTGCCACCACCACCTCTGTGTAGCTCCAAAACAGTGAACTCAGAAAGAAAGTCTGTACCTTTAAGCAGTTATGTCTCTTTTCCCCAGCCCCTGGCAACCACCAGTCTGCTTTGTCTCCTTGGATTTGCTTATTCTGGATATTTTATATAAGTAGAATCATATAATATGTGGCCTTTTGAGTCTTGCTTTTTTTTACTTAGCATAATGCTTTTGAGGTTTATCCATATTGTAGCATATTATCAGTATTTGATACATCTTTAAGGCTGAGTAATATTTCCTATGTATATACCACAATTGTTTTTGCCATTCATCCATTGATGGATACTTGAGTTGTCTCTACTTTTTGACCATGGTGAATAATGCTGCTTTTATAAACATTCGTGGACAAGTATTTGTTTGAGTACCTGTTTCCAGTTCTTCTTGATAGATACTTAGAAGTGGAATTGCTGGGTCATTTAGTCATTCTATATTTAACTTTTTGAGGAACTGCCAACCTGTTTTCCACAGCAGCTGTGTTTTGTATTCTCACCAGCAATGTTTAAGGGTTCCACATTTTCCGTGTCTTCACTGTTACTTGTTATTTTCCATTTTTAAAATATGGCCATCCTTGTTGAGTATATAGTGCTATCTCATTGTGGTTTGGATTTGCATTTCCCTAATGTCAATGACTGTGAGCATTTTTTCATGTGCTTATTAACCATTTGTATATCATTAAATGTCTATTCATATTCTTTGCCCATTTTAAGGATTTTAAATTTTTATTTAATAGAGAGAGGTGTGTATGGGTGTGAGTGACGGGGAAGGGGCAGAGGGAGAGAGAATCTCAAGCAGACTCTGTGCTCCATGTATAGCCAGATGTGGGGCCCCAGTTTCATGACCCTGAAATCATGACCTGAGCTGAAATCAAGAGTTGGATGCTTAGCCAGCTGAGCCACCCAGGTGCCGCATTCTTTGCCCATTTAAAAAAGTTATTTTGTCTTTTTGTGATGGAGTTGTGCGAGTTCCCTTCTTTCTGGATACAAGACTGTTGATTTGCAAAAATTTTCTTCTAGTCTGTGGGTTGTCTTTTTGCCTTTTTTTAAAAAAGATTTTATTTATTTATTTGAGAAGGAGACAGAGATAGAGCATGAGTGGGGAGGAGAGGGAGAAACAGGGTCCCTGCTGAGTGATCCCAGGACCCCAGGATCATAACCTGAACCAAAGGCAGATGCTTAACTGACTGATCCGCCCAGGTGCCCTCATCTTTTACTTTGTTGATAGTCTCTTTTGATGTATAAAAGTTTTAAATTTTGATTAATCCCAATTTATTTCTTTTGTTGCTAGGGCTTTTAGTGTCATAGTTAAGAATCCATTGTCAAGTCCAAAGTCATGAAAATTTACCTGCATGTTTTCTTCTAACAGTTTTATAGTTTTAGATCTTGCATTTAAGTTGTTGATCCATTTTGAGTTAAGTTTTGTGTTACAGTATAGAGGTCAATTTCATTCTTTTGCATTTTTTCCATTCAGTACCGTTTGTTGCAGACTGTTCTTTCTCCATTGAATGGTCTTGGCACTCTTGTCAAAAATCAATTGGCCATAGATGTATGGATCTATTTCTGGAGTCTCAGTTCTGTTCCTTTGGTCTCCATGTCTCTTCTTATGCCAGTATCACAGTGTTTTGATTATTGTAAGCTTTGTAGTAAGATTTAAAGTTAGGAGTATGATCCTTCAACTTTGTTCTTTTTTTTTCAGTATTGTTTGGCTATGTGAGACACTTTGCAATTCTGTGTGAACTTGAGGATCAGCTTTTTTATTTCTGCAAAAAAAAGCCATTGGAATTTTGATAGAGAGTGCATTAAATCTGTAGATTTATTTTAGGGGAAAAGTTTTCACTTTCACTTTTAAGTGTGATGTTAGCTGTGGGCTTTTCATAAATGTCCCTATTTTGCTTCTAAATTAAATTTTTCAAAATGGAGTTAATTGTAAAACTTTATGTTTAAGAATTTTGCCAGTAGTCTCAAAATTGAGAACAGAGGAAATTTTTATAAGTTAATAATTTTTGTATTTAGTGCTTACATGGTCAGGAATACAGAAAATATTTATGGAAAAGGGGAAAAAAGGAGACTGGACCTTCACATCTCATTGAATACAGGGTTTTACTCTCTGAACTGTTGGAGTTGACAAATATATCTACTTCTGAGGCTTCACTTTTATTATTGGGTTGTGTAAAAGGAAAGATTGAGAATTTAAAAAGTTTTTCATGTGTTAATTTCTTTCTTGATTTAAAATAAGTGTTTGTAAATATTAGTTGTGGTTGTTTTTTCCCCTGAGGCCTATGCGGGAGGAAGGGACCATGGACCAATGGCTGCATCAGGAATTGCTCAGAAAAATGGAAGCCCGTTTTTTTTTGTTTTGTCATAAAAATGGAAGTATCCTTAGAATTAGAATACACCTTGTTCTTGTATTTGGTAATCTGCCTTATTATATGAATTCTCTTATGGATGTTTTAATGGCATTCAGATAGGTTTTGTGTAAAATATTTTTGATAGGCCAGTCTTAGAAATACTATGTTTTGCAGAGAGGCAGGCGATACTACCTTTCATACTCATTTGGGTTTTCAGTTTTTTAAAATATTTTTGGGAATCCAAGAATGATCTTGCTTTTTTAAGTCTTTTTTTTTTTTTTTAAGATTTTATTTATTTGAGAGAGAGAGAGAGAGTGATAGAGCATGAGCTGGGTGCAGGGAAAGGGAGAAGCATGAGGGGTTCAATCCCATTGTGACCTGAGCCAAATGAAGATGCTTAACCTATTGAGCCACCCAGGTGCCTCTGCTTTTTTAAGTCTTGCCAGCAACTCCCCTGTCCCCTGAAATCTTTTGTATTGTGTTTAGCTAATGGATTAAGTGAGACTTTTAAATCAGAGATGAGGAAGAGAAAAGATTAGCTGTAGATCAGTGTGTTGCCTAAATCTGTTTTTGCATTAAACAAATTATGATTATGCCTTTCTCTCCAGCATCACTGGAGTTTAAAAAATAGTGTCATGATTTGTTGCCTTTCAATGCAGTTGATTTTGTTTTATATTTTATTATTTTTTTTTATAGTTGATTTTGATGTGCAGTATATCTATGGCTTCACCAGTCAATGGAGAGCTGGTGTTTCCTCTTGGAAAATAGTTTGCATATTTGTGTGTATATAAATGACCCTGCTCTGAACAAGGTCAGGATGTATGTGTGTGTTTTATTTTTATTTATTTTATTTTAGTTTTTGCTTATTTTTATTTTTAAAAAACTTTAAATTCTATTTAGTTAATATCTATTATCAGTATTATTAGTATTATTAGTTTCAGGGGTAGAATTTAGTGATTCATCAGTTGTATGTGACACTCTGCTCATCACATCAGGTACTCTCCTTAATGTCCATCACCCAGTTACCCCATCCCCTCATCCACCTCCTCTCCAGCAGCTCTGTTTCTTATAGTTAAGAGTCTCTTATGATTTGCTTCCCTCTCTGTTTTTATCTTATTTTTCCTTCCCTTTCTCTATGTTCATCTGTTTTGTTTCTTAAATTGCATGTATGAATGAAATCAAATGGTATTTGTCTTTCTCTGACTGATTTTGCTTAGCATAATGACCTCTAGTTTGATCCACTTGCAAATCACAAGATTTCATTCTTTTTGATGGATGAATGATATTCGTGTGTGTGTGTGTGCGTGTGTGCGCGCGTGCGTGTGCATGTGGGTATCACATCTTCATTCATCTGTTGATGGACATCTGGGCTCTTCCATATTTTGGCTATTGTGGACATTGCTGCTATAAACATTGGGGTGCACGTGCCCCTTCAAATCACTATGTTTGTATTCTTTGGGTAAATAACCTAGTAGCGTAACTACTGGGTTGTTAGGGTAGTTCTATTTTTAACTTTGTGAGAATAAATACCTAGTAGTGTGATTGCTGGATTGTAGGGTAGTTCTATTTTTAACTTTTTGGGGAAACTTCATGCTGTTTTCCAGTGGCTACACCAGTTTGCATTCCCACATTGTGAGAGGGTTCCCCTTTCTCTGCATCCTTGCCAGCATCTGTTGTTTCCTGAGTTACTCATTTTAGCTATTCTGACTGATGTGAGGTGGTATCTCATTGTGGTTTTGATTTGTATTTCCCTGATGCTGAGTAACGTTGAACATTTTTTCATGTGTCTGTTAGCCATCTGTATGTCTTCTTTGGAGAGATATCTGTTCGTGTCTTCTGCCCATTTCTTGATTGGATTTTTTGTTTTTTGGGTGTTGGATTTGATAAGTTCTTTATAAATTTTGGATACTAGGGATGCCTGGGTGGCTCAGTGGTTGAGTGTCTGCCTTCTGCTCAGGTCGTGATCCCGGGGTCCTGGGATTGAGTCTCCTCATTGAGCTCCCCGGAGGGAGTCTGCTTCTCCCTCTGCCTGTGTCTCTGCCTCCCTCTCTATGTCTCTCATGCCTCCCTCTCTATATCTCTCTTATTTCAAATAAATAAAATCTTAAAAAAAATTTCTTTTGGAATACTAACCCTTTATCTGATATGTCTTTTGCGATTATCTTTTCCCATTCCACCGGTTGCCTTTTAGTTTTGTTGAATATTTCCTTTGCTTTTCATCTTGGTGAAGTCCCAGTAGTTCATTCTGCTTTTAATTCCCTTGCTTTTGAATATGTGCCTAGCAGGAAGTTGCTGTGGCCAAGGTCAAGGAGGGTGCTGCTTGTATTCCCCTCTAGGATTTTGATGGATTCCTGTCTCACATTTAGGTATGTAATTCATTTTGAGTTTTCTTTCGTGTATGGTGTGATAAGTGATCTAATTTCCTTCTTCTACATGTAGCTATCCAATTTCCCCCAACACCACTTGTTGAAGAGACCATCCTTTTTCCATTGGATATTCTTTCCTGCTTTATTGAAGATTAGTTGACCATGGAGTTCAGGGGCCATTTTTAGGTTCTCTATTCTGTTCCATTGTTCTTTGTGTCTGTTTTTTGTGCCAGTTGTATGTGTGTGTTTTAGTCAGGGATCTTCAGAGAAAGAGAACCAGTAGGAGATGGGTGTGTATATATTTCTATTTTAAAAATGTATTTAAATACATTTATCATTTATATTATTATATGTTATAATAAATATAATACAACATTATGTTATATTATTAATTATTGCATATGTATATACGTGTATGTGTATGTGGAGACAGAAGGAGAAGGAGGGGGGAGAAAGATTTATGAGAAATTGGCTCAGCTGATTATGGAGTTTGAGAAATCCTGTCTACAAGGTTGAGACTCAGGAAAGCCAGTGGTCTAATTTGGTGAGTCTGAAGGCCTGAGAACCAGAGGAGCTAATGGTGTAAATTCTAGTCTTAGGACCAGAGAAGATAAGATGTCTCATCTAGCTAAGTGAGGTAGGAAAAAAGGGTGGACTCTTCTTTCTCTGTTTAGTTTTATTCAGGCCCTCAACAGATTGGATGTTGTCTTCCCACATGGGAGGGGGCAATCTGTTTTACTGAATCCACCAATTCAAATGCTGATCTCATCTGGAAACACCTTCACAGACATCCAGAAATGTACTCCCTGGGCAGTCAAATTGACACATAAAATTAGCCATCACATTGTACCTCTCCTCTCATCAGTAGAAGGGATTGATACCTATTATGATTCTTTTTGTTTTAGTTAGTGTCTTTGAAATATAAAGAGAGCACGTAAATGGAGAAGAATCTGGTGGCAATAGAAACCACCAGTTCTCCTGATTTGAGTCACTTAAATCTGGAACATCTGCTTTGATTCTGTTGTCTATGTTTCTTATTCTTTTACTTTGCTTTATAATTCTCCATAATTATATTCTTTTTTTTTTTTAAAGATTTTATTTATTTATTCATGAGAGACACACAGAGAGAGAAAGAGAGGCAGAGACACAGGCAGAGGGAGAAGCAGGCTCCATGCAGGGAGCCCGACATGGAACTCGATCCCGGGTCTCCAGGATGAAGCCCTGGGCTGATGGTGGTGCTAAACCGCTGAGCCACCACGGCTGCCCACGATAATTATATTCTTGATAATTTATGAAACCAAAGAATTCAGTGATTTTTTTTTTTTTTTGCTAAATGATATAAACATTTACCTACATTTATGGAGGATAGATGTATGTAGATATATTCAAAGGGATGGCAAATTTTGAGAATTCTTTATAGAGCAGAGACTATCAAACTTGTCTTTTGACATGAATTCTTGGTTGTTTTGACTTTTTTAAAGGGAATCATTAAATGGATAGTGGAGGTTAGTGGACAGCAGCTTGTTGTGGTGGTTCTTCACTGGCTTGACCTTTATCCACACACTGAATATGGGCCTTATAGATTCTGAAACCCAATTTCCTTGCTTCAGCCAGGGCTCATGGCTTCATTCATGCCAGTGAATTTCATAAGGAATTGATTTTTCAAAAGCTAGCAGCCTGTTTATTAGTTTATGCAGGAGAGATGGACCTTTCCACTCAGATTATACTCACCATTTGGAGTATTTTTTTGTGTTGATAATCTAAGTACGGAAAAACATCTAAGTATTGACCAATGTCTTACCAATAGTAACAAAGTTGACTAGTGCCTTAAATGATAATATAATGACTTACCCAGATAGAAAAATATACACTAAAGATTTTATTTAATTCGTAATAAATGAGAGAATCAGGTAAATGGTATAACTGATTCAAAGGAAAAAGAAAACCTCAAATGTATATGAGGTAAACGAATGTTGAAATGGATTCCAAGTAGAGACACAAGTGATCTGTGGGGAAGGGAAGTCAGTTGAATCTTCTACCTGACAAGTTAGAATCTGTATGTGAGCTGTAAAATTGCATATATAATTGGAATGTGATAAAGTGGAAGGGTGTGCTATAGACAGTTCCTTGTTTTCCTTGTTTTTCCTTTCTACATATTACTGTGAGCAGGTGTTGTGAATTATGTGATGAGTAGGAGTTAGAGGATATTTGAGGACAGTTCTGATCATCCTGGAGCCTGATGAACTTTTATTAGAATTGTACCATTACTTTGGAAATGAATGTAGACATTTAAAAATAATTTGGTTTTAGATCATTTAAATAATTGGTCATACATATAGATCCAGGTTTGGATTTCTTATAGAAATTGGTAATTTTCTCTTTGGCACTGGGCCCCTTTATGGACAACTGGGGGTTACTTGGAAAATGGCTGCAAGGAACAATAATAAATATAATCTGGTTTTGTATGCTTTTCTTTTATGCACATATAATTATTAAAATTGCTTAAAATTATTGGAAGGCCTTGTTATGGGATCTAAAGGAACCCAGGCTTTATGATAATCTGAATTACTTACCTTATTCATAAGGACATGTAAGTATTAATGATTTTATAACCTTTAAAAATTATTTCTGTACATGTATGTTAATATATATTTAAATGAGTAATTTAAAAATTAACACATTTATTATATAACTAACTGGTGCAGTATTTCTTAAAATAAATGTTGAATGATTCTTTCTGATAGATGATTTCTCCTAATATTGTGATGCCCTCTAGTGAATTCAGCCTTTCAATTAAGTTTATGAGAGTAATCAGTACAATAAAAACTTACATTCTAGTAATTAGGGTTGTTCCTGTATGCCTTGTTGATATGGCAATTCTGTCACTGGAAATATTTCAGCAAGGATTTGATAATTGCCTATGACTCTTATTGTTGAATTAAGTACAGTTGTTCCAGATGACTTCTAAAATTTACTTCAGCTTCAGGGCTCTAGATTCCATGTGTTTTATTAGTATAAAGTCAATAAATACTGAAAATCTACATAGTGTTTAGCACTGTCCTGAGGGGTGTAAAGAAAGTTTTTAAAGGTAGTGTTAAACGACTTCAAGTAACTTTTGAACCCATCAGTTTGGAGAAAACAGTAGTAGCTAACCTTTATGGAATATTTGCTTTGTCCCTGGAGCTATACAGAGCAGTTTATCTTTGTCATTTAATCCTTAAAATAATCATGCGATAGATAGCATCTTTAGTTCTGTTTTAGTAGTGCAGGAATTGAGACCCAGAGAAGTTCAATAATTTGCCTAAAGTCATACAGTAAGTGGTGGAAACAGGACCAGCTTATATAAAATAATAGTGGATAGGTAAAGGTAAATATTTATTGTTTATAGGTATCTGATGGGGTATTTAGTTGTCTCTAACAAGCTAGATCAGATTACTTTTGAATACAGTATCTTTACATTGCTACACTTAGTCTGTGGTTTCTTGTTAGCTTCAATCACAGAAATAGTAGTTATAGTTTGTACCTAAATTTTTTAGTCCATTTAAGATTTTTGGCCCCTAATGTATTTATTTTAAAGACTTACCTGATAGAATGATACTGTAGTCTTACTTTCCTAGTTTGCTTTTTGTCAAACATCCATTCTTCAAAGTTTAGAGAAGCCACTGCCTATTCTTGTGCTTAAGAATTCTTTGAGGACATCTTTGACTTCTAAGGCTTCCTTTGGCCTTCAGAATCATTTACCATCTTCTTCATTGAATTTTAAGGCTAATATAGCTCTTGTCCTTTGGTTTCTGTCTCCTAGACTAAGTAGAAATTGACTTTTCCATTTGTTGGTAAATAATTTCATCAGGTTGAGAACTGTTTCTTTTTGTTATCCTGGATTCTACCTATTTGTGGTATACTGGGATCAGTGTTAGTTGTACTAAGACAATACAGCATACATCTTCACTGTAATTATTAGATGAGGGGAGCCATGAGAACAAAGGAATGTTACATTGTGATATATAAGATGGATTTTTCTCATTTCTGGAAACTTTGTTGTCCACTCATGAAACTATTTCTTCGCTCCAAAGCTTTTCTACAGTTCCTAACTTGTGTATGTTAGAGATTAATGGTGACATTAATGACCTGACTACTCTGAAGCACCATCTTTATTTTATTTAGTTTTATGTGACTTAAAGACTTGATGTTATCAACATGCTCCTTTATCTTTCCATTTAGAATCTAAGTGAGAAATGAGAGAGAATGTGAGAAGGAATGAAACAGGAAGCTTTCCCAATGGAAGGAGAAATGCTCAGAAGTGCCCAGCCTGGGATTTTAAGAAGTTTAGGAGGATTGAATGCAGCTCTAGTAAAGAATATTTCAATGAATGTAGGAACTTAGAAAAATTCCATGTGACACTATGTGCCTTTTGTGAAGATACAAGAACTACTTTTTAGGATTTCTTGAGATTTTGTGACTCC
>JAEUCK010008103.1:0-15860 GCA_017311455.1 Otocyon megalotis megalotis
CAGTGTAGGGTTAGGTTTACGGTTAGTGTTAAGGTTACGGTACATGTTAGGTTTAGGGTTAGGTTTAGGGTTACGGTACAGATTAGGGTTACGTTTAGGTGTAGGGTTATGGTACAGGTAAGGGTTAGGTTTAGGGTTAGCGTTAGGGTTAGGTTTAAGGTACAGTTTAGGGTTAAGTTTAGGGTTAGGGTTAGGGTTATGGTAGTGGTTAAGGTTAGGCTTAGGGTTGGGTTTAGGGTTACGGTTACGGTTACAGTAGAGGTTAGGTTTACGGTTAGGGTTAGGGTTATTGTTATGGTTAGTGTTAGGTTAGGTTTAGGGTTACGGTAGAGGTTAGGGTTAGTGTTAGGGTAAGGTTAGGGTTAGGGATAGGTTTAGGTTTAGTGTTAGGTTTACGGTACAGGTTAGGGTTAGGGTTAGGTTTAGGTTACCATACAGTTTAGGGTTAGGGTTAGGGTTTCGGTACAGGGTAGGGTTATGGTTACTGTTAGGGTTACTGTATACGATAGGGTTAGGGTAATGGTTAGGGTTTGGGTTACGGTACAGGTTAGGGTGAAGCTTAGGGTTAGGGTTAGGTTTACGGTATAGGTTAGGGTTAGGGTTAGGATTAGGGATTCGGTAAAGATTAGGTTTAGGGTTAGTGTTAGGGTTACCGTAGAGGTTAGGGTTAGGGTTAGTGTTAGGGTTAGTTTTACGGTAAAGTTTAGGTTTACTTTTAGGATTAGTGTTATGGTACAGGTAAGGGTTACGGTTATGGTTAGGGTTATGGTTATGGTTAGGGTTAGGGTTAGGGTTAAGTTTGCGGTACAGTTGTGTGTTAGGGTTACGGGTAGTTTTAGGGTTAGGGTTAGGGTTACCGTACATGTTCGGGTTAGGGTTAAGGTTACGGTTAGGGTTACTTTACAGGTAAGAGTTACGGTTAGGGTTAGTGTTAGGGTTAGGGTTATGGTTAGGGTATTTGTTATGATTAGATTTAGTGTTAGGGTTCTGTTATGGTACAGGTTAGGGTTATGGTTAGGGTTAGGGTTACGGTACAAGTTAGGGTTAGGGTTAGGGTTTGGTTACGGTACAAGTTAGGGTTACATTTAGATTTAGGTTTAGGGTTACGGTATAGGTTAGCGTTAGGGTTAGGGTTAAGTTTAGGGTTACGGTACAGGTTAAGGTTACGGTTAGGTTAGGGTTAGGACTAGGGTTATGGTACGGGATAGGGTTAGGGTTAGTGTTAGCATTACGGTACCGGTTAGCTTTAAGTTGAGGGTTAGGGTTAGGGTTAGGGTGACAGTACAAGTTAGGGTTATGGTTAGGTTTAGGTTTAGGGTTACGGTACAGGTTAGGGTTAGGGTTACGTTTATGGTAGTGGTTAGGGTTAGGCTTAAGGTTGGGTTTAGGATTAAGTTTATATTTACGGTACAGGTTAGGGTTACAGTTAGGGTTAGGGTTAGGTTTAGGGTTAGGGTTAAGGTTACGGTTGGGGTTAGGGTTAGGGTTAAGGTACAGGTTACGGTTAGGGTTAGGTTTAAAGTTAGGATTAGGGATAGGTTTAGGTTTAGTGTTAGATTTACAGTACAGGTTAGGGTTAGGTTTAGGGTTACTGTACAGGTTAGAGTTAGGTTTAGAGTTAGTGTTAGGGTTAGGTTTGCGAACAGTTTAGGGTTATGGTTACGGTTAGGGTTACCGTACAGGTTAGGGTTAGGGTTAGGGTTAGGTTTACCGTACAGGATAGAGTCCGATTTAGGGTTAGGGTTACGGTTAGGGTTAGAGTTGCGGTACAGGTTACGGTTATGGTAAGGGTTAGTGTTGGGCTTGCCGCAAAGGTTAGGTTTAGGATTATCGTTAGGGTTAGGGTTGCAGTACAGGGTATTTTTAGGGTTAGGGTTACAGTTACGGTACAGGTTAGCATTAGGATTAGGTTTAGGTTTAGGGTTACAGTAAAGGTTATGGTTAGGTTTAGGGTTAGGGTTAGGGTTATGGTACAGTTTAGGTTAGGGTTAGGTTTAGGAATACAGTACAGGTTAGGGTGAATGTTTGGGTTAGATTAGGATTACGGTACAAGGTAGGGTACGGTTAGGTTTAGGGTTAGGTTACGGTATAGGTTAGCGTTAGGGTTAGGGTTAGGGTTAGGGTTACGGTACAGGTTAGGTTTAGGGTTAGGGTTAGGGTTAGTGTTAGGGTTAGTGTTAGTGTTACCGTACAGGTTAGGTTTAGGGTTAGGGTTTGGTTTAGGGTTAGAGTTACTGTACTGGTTAGGGTCAGAGTTAGGGTTAGGGTTAAGGTTAGGGTTAGGGGTATGGAACAAGTTATGGTTACGATTAGGTTTAGGGTTAGGGTTACGGTATAGGTTAAGGTTAGGATTAGGATGAGGGTTAGGTTTATGGTTACGTTACAGGTTAGGATTAGGTTTAGGGTTGGTGTTAGGGTTAGGGTTACGGTACAGGTTAGTGTTAGGGTTAGGGTAAGAGTGAGGGTTAGGCTTCCGGTACAGGTTAGGTTTAGGTTTATGTTTAGGGTTAGCGTTAGGGTAGGTGTTATGGTACAGGTTAGGGTTAGGGTTAATGTTAAAGTTAGGGTTAGGTTTGCCATTGAGTTTAGGCTTAGGATTAGGGTTAGGGTACAGGTTAATTTTAGATTTCTGGTTAAGGCTAGGATTAGGATTACAGTACAGTTTAGGTTTAGCATTAGATTTAGGTTTACGATACAGGATAGGGTTAGTTTTACGGTTAGGTTTAGGATTACGGTACAAGTTAGGGTTAGGGTTAGTGTTAGGGTTAGTGTTATGGTACAGGTTAGTGTTAGGGTTTGGGTTAAGGTTATGGTTAGGTTTAGGGTTGCGGTACACGTTACGGTTAGTTTTAGGGGCAGGTTACGGTACAGGTTAGGGTTAGTGTTAGGGTTGCAGTATAGGTTAGGGTTCGGGTTAGGGTTAGGTTTTCGGTACAGATTAGGGTTAGGGTTAGCGTTAGGGTTACAGTAGAGGTAAGGGTTAGGGTTAGTGTTAGGGTTACAGTAGAGGTAAGGGTTAGGGTTAGTGTTAGGGTTACAGTAGAGGTAAGGGTTAGGGTTAGTGTTAGGATTAGTGTTACGGTACAGGTAAGGGTTATGGTTAGGGTTAGGGTTAGGGTTAAGTTTGCGGTACAGTTGTGTTAGGGTTATGGGTAGGTTTAGGGTTAGGGTTAGGGTTACAGTACAGGGCAGGGTTAGGTTTAGGGTTAGGGTTAGTGTTACGGTACAAGATAGGGTTAGGTTTAGGGTTAGTGTTAGGGTTAGAGTTACGGTACAGTTTAGGGTTAGGGTTAGGGGTATGCTTACGGTACAGGTTAGGGTTAGGGTTGGAGTTAGCGTTCGGGTAGGGTTATGGTACAGTTTAGGTTTAAGTTTAGGGTTAGGGTTAGTTATGTTTATCGTAGTGGTTAGAGTTAGGCTTAGGGTTGGGTTTAGGGTTATGTTTACGGTTACGGTACAGGTTAGGATTACAGTTAGGTTTAGGCTTAGGGTTAGGGTTAAGGTTACTGTTGGGGTTAGGGTTAGGGTTACGGTACAGGTTAGGTTTAGTGTTAGGTTTAATGATAGGGTTAGGGATAGGTTTAGGTTTAGTGTTAGGTTTACGGTACAGGTTAGGGTTAGGGTTAGGGTTACCGTACAGGTTAGGGTTAGGGTTAGGGTAAGGGTTAGGTTTAGGGTTGCTGTACAGGTTAGGGGTAGGGTTAAGGTTAGGGTTACCGTACAGGTTAGGGTTAGGGTTAGGGTTATGGTTAGGGTTAGGGTTACCGTACAGCTTAGTGTCAGGGTTAGGGTTAGGGGTAGGGTTATGATTACGGTTAGGCTTAGGGTTGCATTACAGGTTAGGGTTAGGGTTAGGGTTAGGGTTACTGAAAAGGTTAGGGTTAGAGTTAGGGTTAGGGTTAGGGTTGCGGTACAGTTTAGGGTTAGCGTTATGGTTCTGGTACAAGTTATGCTTAGGTTTAGGGTAGGGTTAGGGTTAGCGTACAAGTTAGGTTGACGCTTAGGTTTAGGGTAGGCTTACGGTATAGGTAAGTGTTAGGGTTATGGTTATGGTTAGGTTTAGGGTTACGGTACGTGTTAGGGTTAGGTTTAGGGTTATCGTACAGGATAGGTTTAGTTTTAGGGGTAGGGTTACGGTACATGTTAGGTTTACGTTTAGGGTTACCGTACAGGTTAGGTTAAGGGTGAGGGTTAGGTTTAGGGTTAGGGTTGCGGTTCAGCTTAGGGTTAAAGTTAGATTAGTGTTACCGTACAGGTTAGAGTTAGGGTAAGGGTTATGGTTAGGGTTACGGTACAGGTTAGGGTTAGGGTTAGTTTTTGGGTTGGGATTATGTTACAGGTTATGGTTATGGTTAGGGTTAGGGTTATGGTACAGGATAGGGTTAGGGTGAGGTTTAGGGTAATGTGAGGGTTATGGTACAGGTTAAGTTTAAGTTTACGTTAGGGTTAGGGTTAGGGTTACTGTACAATTTAGGGTTAGGTTAGGTTTGGGATTAGGGTTTCGGTATAGGTTAGCATTAGGGTTAGGGTTAGGGTTAGGGTTACATTATAGTTTAGGGTTAGGGTTAGGTTTAGGGTTAGCGTTAGACTTAAGGTTACCATACAGGTTAGGGTCAAGTTTAGCGTTAGGGTTAGGATTAGAGTTGCGGTACAGGTTAGTGTCAGGTTAGGGTTAGGGTTAGGGTTAGGGTTAGGTTTAGGGTTAGTGTTAGGGTTAGGGTTAGGGTTGCGGTACAGTTTAGGGTTAGGGTTAGGGTTAGGGTTACCGGACAGCTTAGGGTTAGTGTAAGCGTTAAGGTTAGGGTTGCGGTATAGGTTAGGGTTATGGTATAGGATATCATTAGGGTTAGGGTTAGCGTTAAGGTACAGGTTAGGGTTAGGGTTAGGTTTAAGTTTTCGGTAGAGTTTAGGGTTAGGTTTAGGGTTAGGGTTAGGGTTAAGGTTAGGGTTATGGTACCGTTTAGGTTTAGGGTTCGGTTTAGGGTTAGGGTTACCATACAGGTTAAGGTTAGGGTTAGGTTAGGGTCAGGTTAAGGTTAGTGTTACGTTACAATTTAGGGTTACAGTTTGGTTTAGGGTTAAGTTTACGGTATAGGTTAGCGTTAGGGTTAGGGTTAGGGTTACGCTACAGGTTAGGTTTAGGTTTAGGGTTACGGAACAGGTTAGGATTCGGGATAGGGTTAGGTTTATTGTTAGGGTTAGGTTTCGTGTTAGTGTTAGGATTAGGGTACAGGTTATGGTTAGGTTTAGGGTTAGGGTTAGGGTTACGGTACAGGTTAGGGTTAGGGTTATGGTTGTGGGACAGGTTAGGGTTAGGGTTACGGTTAGGGTTACTGTACAGGTTAGGGTTAGGGATAGGGTTAGGGTTAGTGTTATGGTTACTGTACAGGTTAGTGTCAGGGTTAGGGTTAGGTTTAGGTTAGGGTTGCTGTACAGGTTAGGGTAAGGGTAAACTTTGGGGTTACCATACAGGTAAGGGTTAAGGTTAGAGCTAGGGTTGCGGTACTGGTTAAGGTTAAGGTTAAGGTTACGGTACAGGTTAGGGTGAAGTTTAGTGTTTCGGTTAGTGTTACGGTACAGGTTAGCATTAGGGTTAGGTTTAGGGTTCGGGTCAGCGTTAGGTTTAGGGTTAGGGTTGCCATACAGGTTAGGCAGGTTTAGGGTTAGGGTTAGGTTTAGGGTTGCGGGTACAGTTTAGGGTTTGGGTTAGGTTAGGGTTTGGTTTAGGGTTAGTGTTACATTAGAATTTAGGTTTACGGTTTGGTTTAGGTTTAGGTTCATGGTATAGGTTAGCGTTAGGGTTAGGGTTAGGGTTAGGATTAGTGTTACTGTACAGGTTAGGGTTCGGGATAGGGTTAGGTTTAGGGTTACGGTTAGGTTGGGTGTTAAGGTTAGGATTAGGGTACATGTTGTGCTTAGGTTTGGGGTTAGGATTAGGGTTACGGTACAGGTTAGGGTTAGGGTTAGGTTTACCATACACGTATGGTTAGGGTTAGGGTTAGGGTTGTGGTACAGGTTAGGGTTAGCGTTACGGTTAGGGTTACCGTACAGGTTACGGTTATGGTTAGGTTTAGGGTTACGGTACAAGTTAGGGTTACGGTTAGATTTAGGGTGAGTGTTACGGTATAAGTGACCGTTAGGGTTAGGCTTAGTTTTAGGGTTACGGTACAGGTTAGGTTTACGGTTCGGGTTAGGGTTAGGGTTACAGTACAATTTAGGATTATGTTTAGTTTTAGGGTAAGGGTTACGTTGTAGGTTAGTGTTAGAGTTAGGGTTAGGTTTAGGGTTACGGTACAGGTTAGTGTTATGGTTAGGTTTACGGTTAGGGTTAGGGTTACGGTACAGGTTAGGGTTAAGTTTAGGGTTAGGGTAGGGTTAGGGTACAGGTTAGGGTTAGGGTTAGGCTTACGGTATAGTTTAGCGTTAGGGTTAGGGTTAGGGTTAGGTTTAGGGTTACAGTACAGTTTAGGGTTACGGTTATGGTTAGGGTAGGTTTAGGGTTACGGTACAAGTTCGGGTTACGGTTAGGTTTAGTGTTAGGTTTACGGTATAGGTTAGCGTTAGTGTTAAGTTTAGGGTTAGGATTAGTGTTACTGTACATGTTAGTGTTCGGGTTCGGTTTAGGGTTATGGTTAGGGTTAGGTTTAATGTTAGGGTTAGGATTATGGTACAGGTTATGTTTAGGTTTAGGGTTAGGGTAGGGTTACGGTACAGGTTAGGGTTAGGGTTCGGGTTACTGTACACGTTAGTGTCAGGGTTAGTGTTAGGGTTAGTGTTAGGGTTAGGGTTGCGTTACTTTATAAGGCAAGGGTTAGGGTTGGCGTTACCATACTGGCTAGGGATAGGGTTAGTGTTATGTTTGGGGTACAGTTTAGGATTAGGGTTAGGATTACGGTTACGGTACACGTTAGCATTAGGGTCAGGGTTAGGGTTAGGATAACGGTGCAAGTTAGGGTAATGGTTAGAGTTGGGGTTACCATATAGGTTAGGTTTAGGGTTAGGGTTAGGGTTGTGGTACAGGTTATGGTTAGGGTTAGGGTTACGGTTAAGGTACAGGTTAGGGGGAAGGTTTGTGTTTGGTTTAGGTTTTCTGTACAAGTTAGGGTTATGGTTAGGTTTATGGTTAGGTTTACGGTATAGGTTAGCTTTAGGTTTAGGGTTAGGTTTAGGGTTACGGTACAGGTTAGCGTTAGGGTTAGGTTTAGGATAAGTTTAGGGTTACCGTACAGGTAAGGGTTAGGTTTAGGGGTAGAGTTAGGGTTACGGCACAAGTTAGGATTAGGGTTAGGGTCAGCGTTATGGCACAGTTTAGGTTTAGGGTTAGGATTAGGGTTATGGTACAAGTTAGGGTTACGGTTAGTGTTAGGGTTAGGGTTAAGGTTAGGTTTACGGTACATGTTAGGGTTAGGGTTAGGGTTACAGTACAGGTTAGGGTTAGGGTTTGGGTTAGGGTTAGGGTTAGGGTTAGTGTTACAGTACAGGATAGTGTTAGGGTTAGTGTTAGGGTTTGGGTTAGGGTTACGGTACAGGATAGGGTTAGGATTAGGGTTAGGGTTAGGGTTATTGTTAGGTTTAGGGTTTTACTGTACAGGTTAGGGTTAGGGTTAGTTTAGGGTTATGGTACAGGTTAGGGTTAGGATTAGGGTTAGGGTTACATTTAGGATTGGGGTTTCGTTTAAGGTACGGGTAAGAGTTATGGTTAGGGTTATGGTTCAGGTTAGGGTTAGGGTTCAGTTAAGGGTCACTAATAGGGTTAGGTTTCATTAGGGTTAGGTTACGGGTAAGCATTATGATTAAGGTTTGGGTTAGGGTTAGGTTTAGTGTACGGGTAAGTTTTTTGTTTAGTGTTAGGTTAGTGTTACGGTACGGGTTAAGGTTAGGGTTAGGGTACGGGTAAGGTTAATGTTTAGGATTAGAGTTAGGGTTAGTTTTTGGTTAGGTAATGGGTAAGGGTTACAGTTAGGGTTCCAGTTAGGCTTAGTCTTACGGTTATTGTTATGGATAGTGTTAGGGTTAGGGTAATGGTACGGGTTAGGGTTAGGTTTAGGTTCAGGTTACGGGTAAGGGTTATTGTTATGGTTATGGTTAGGGTTAGGGTTAGGGTAAAGGTTAGGGTTAGGGTTAGGGTACGGGTAAGGAATATGGTTAGGGTTAGGGTTCGGGTTAGGGTTACGGTTTTGGTCCGGGTTTGGTTTAGGGTTAGGGTTAGGGTTCGGGTAAGGGTAAGGGTTACAGTTCATTTAGGGTTAGTTTGAGGGTTACGGTACTGTTTCAGTTTAAGCTCAGGGTTAGGGTTCAGTTAAGGTTTAGGGTTAGGGTTAGGGTTAGGGTTAGAAGTAGGGTTAGGGTACGGGTAAGAGTTGCGTTCAGTGTTAGTTTTAGTGTTAGAGTTAGGGTTAGGGTACGGTTAAGGGTTACGTTTAGGGATAGGGTTAGTGTTAGGCTATGGGTAATGGTTACGGTTAGGTATAGGGTTAGGGTAAGGTTACGGTATGGGTTAAGGTTAGGTTTAGGGTTAGTGTTACAATTCTTGTTAGGGATAGGGTTTGTTTTAATGTTCGGGTAAGGGTTCGGGTTAGCGTTAGGGAATGGGTAAGGTTTATGGTTATGGTTATGGTTAGGGTTGGGGTAGGGGTAGGGGTAGGGTTCGGTATGGTTTGGGTTAGGGATAGTGTTAGGGTTCACGTAAGGGTTATGTTTAGGGTTAGGGTTATGTTTAGGGTTAAGTTTAATGTATGGTTAAGGGTTAGGGTTAGGGTTGGGGTTAGGGTACCTGTAATGATAAGTTAAGGGTTAGGTTTAGGGTTAGGCTCAGGGTAACGGTACGGTTTAGAAGCATGCGTTGATGCCAGCTTTCAACTAGCTGCATTCTTATGGCAATGAGAACATAGCAGCATTGTAAATCAGGATGTTCTTTGAATACCGCTCTACACCACCAGGAGACACAACCATTGAAGCCTGCTGCTTGCCCCTTGCGTCCCATGAGCTTCTGACAAACATGTCTAGGGAGGATGTTCGTAAATCCACCCGCAGGCTTGTGGAACTGGGACGGACCGCGTGTCAGCTCACCTCTCAGAAGGTAGATCCGCAGAGAGACAGCTTTCAACTAGGAACTCAGGATTGGAAGTTATTATATAGCTCCCTTCTGAGGGAGGAATTTTTCAGATGTCGCTGGATTGAGCTAAGAGACAATAGCCGCTCAGAAATCTTACGCCCCGTATTGAAAGAAATCCTTTGGAAGCGATGCATATCGGTGGTCAGCATGTTGGAGGTACAAGCCATAAACTCAGTGCAAAGGAGTGTGCATGCGCTGCAGGCAGCATTCCGCTAGGCGGGAAATTGACCAGACACTTGGTTCTCACTCCACTCTTGTCCTGCATAGAACGAAATGCTGTTGAACCGAACCGTACCGACATTCAGGATGTGTGAGGTAGAGACCATAAGCTCAAGTCTCAGAAGTGTGTATGATTTACAAGCAGATTTCTGCTAGACACTTATTGATGGGAGCTAGAAACGAGCTACACTCGATTTGAACAAGGACGTTGGCAATCGTTGTATGGAACTCAGATACACATGAATACAGGCCTGTCACTTCCATAAGCTTTTCTCACAACCTCTTCCAGCACCTAACATAAGGATGTTAGCAGCTACATCTACACGCAGGCAGGATGCGTGAGTCCTGCCCTGACCTCAGCTCTCACAAAGAAGCATGCCTAGAAGCCAGCTTTAAACTAGTTACTTTTTTATGGCACTGAGAACATAGCAGCATTGTAGGTCAGGATGTTCCATGAATACCGCTCTATACCACCTGGAGACACAACAATTGAAGCCTGCAGCTTGTCCCTTGCATCCCATGGGCTTCTGACAAACATGTCTAATGAGGATGTTCGTAACTCCATCTGCAGGCAGTGTGGAAATGGCAAGGACCGTGTGTCAGCTCATCTCTCAGAAGGAAGATCCCCTGAGAGACAACTTTCAACTAGCAACTCAGGATTGGATGTTAGTATGTAGCTCCCATCTGAGGGAGGGATTCCTCGGAAGTCGCTGGATTGAGCTAAGAGACACTTGCCTCTCAGAAATCTTGCGTCCCGTATCAAATGAATCCTTTGCAAGTGAAGCGTACAGGCGGTCCGCATGTGGGAGGTACAAGCCATAAACTCAACGCAAAGGAGTGTGCATGCCTTGCAGGCAGCAGTCTGCTACGTGCAAAATGAACAGGCAGACACTTGGTTCTCACTCCACCGCAGTCCCGCATACAACGAAATGCTGTTGAACTGAACCATACAGGCAGTCAGGATGTGGGAAGTACAGGCCATAAGCTCAACTCTCAGAAGTGTGTATGCTTTTCAAGCAGATGTCTGCTAGACACTTATTGATGGGAGCTAGAACCGAGCTACACTCGAATTGAACAAGGACATTGGCAATCGCTGTATTGAATTCAGATACACGTGCGTACAGGCCTGCGCTTCCACAAGCTTTTCACACAACCTCTTCCAGCACCTAACACAAGGATGCTAGGACCTATGTCTACAGGCATTCAGGAGGTGGGAGGGTTCTGCCCTGACCTCAGCTCTCACAAGGAAGCATACGTGGATGCCAGCTTTCAACTACCTGCATTCTTATGACAATGAGAACATAGCAGCATTGTAAGTCAGGATGTTCCATGAATACCGCTCTAAACCACCAGGAGACACAACCATTGAAGCCTGCTGGTTGCCCCTTGCGTCCCATGAGCTTCTGACAAACATGTCTAGGGAGGATGTTCGTAAATCCATCTGCAGGCAGTGTGGAACTGGGAAAGACCGATGTCAGCTCACCTCTCAGAAGGAAGATCTGCAGAGAGACAGCTTTCAACTAGGAACTCAGGATTGGAAGTTAGTATGTAGCTCCCATCTGAGGGAGGAATTTTTCAGAAGTCGCTGGATTGAGCTAAGAGACAAGCCGCTCAGAAATCTTACATCCCGTATCGAAAGAAATCCTTTGGAAGCCATGCATATACGCGGTCAGCTAGTTGGAGGTACAAGCCATAAGCTCACTGCAAAGGAGTGTGCATGCCTTGCAGGCAGCATTCCGCTAGGTGCGAAATTGACCAGGCAGACACTTGTTTCACACTCCACTCTTGTCCCGCATAGAACGAAATGCTGTTGAACCAAACCATACAGACATTCAGGATGTGTGAGGTACAGGCCATAAGCTCAATCTCTGAAGTGTGTATGCTTTGCAAGCACATGTCTGACAAACATGTCTAGTTATGATGTTTATGTCCTGTCTAGTTAGGATGTTCATGATTCCATCTGCAGGCAGTGTGGAACTGGGAAGGACCGCGTGTCAACTCATTTCTCAGCAGGAAGATCCCCAGAGAGACAACTTTCAACTAGCAACTCAGGATTGGATGTTAGTATGCAGCTCCCAACTGAGGGAGGAATTCCACAGAAGTCGCTGGATTGAGCTAAGAGACACTTGCCTCTCACAAAACATGTGTCCCGTATCGAACGAAATCCTTTGGAAACGAATTGTACAGGTTGTCAGCATGTGGGAGGTAAAAGCCATAAGCTCTATGCAAAGGAATGTGCATGCCTTGCAGGCAGCATTCTGCGAGGCGCGAAATTGACCAGGCAGACACTTGGTTCTCACTCCACCGCTGTCCCGCATAGAACGAAATGCTGTTGAAGCGAGCCATACAGGCAGTCAGGATATGGGAAGTACAGGCCATAAGCTCAACTCTCAGAAGTGTGTATGCTTTGCAAGCAGATGTCTGCTAGACACTTATTGATGGGAGCTAGAACCGAGCTACACTCGATTTGAACAAAGACATTGGCAATCGCTGTATTGAACTCAGATACATGTGAGTACAGGCCTGTCGCTTCCACAAGCTTTCCACACAACATCTTCCAGCACCTAACACAAGGATGCTAGCACCTATGTCTACATGCATTCAGGAAGTCGGAGGGTCCTGCCATGACCTCAGCTCTCACAAGGAAGCATACGTGGATGCCAGCTTTCAACTAGCTGCGTTCTTATGGCAATGAGAACATAGCAGCATTGTAAGTCAGGATGTTCCATGAATACCGCTCTACACCACATGGAGACACAACAATTGAAGCCTGCAGCTTGCCCCTTGCATCCCTTGGGCTTCTGACAAACATGTCTAGGGAGGATTTTCGTAACTCCATCTGCAGGCAGTGTGGAACTGGGAAGGACCGCGTTTCAGCTCATCTCTCAGAAGGAAGATCCCCTGAGAGACAACTTTCAACTAGCAACTCAGGATTGGATGTTAGTATGTACCTCCCATCTGAGGGAGGAATCCCACAGAAGTCGCTGGATTGAGCTAAGAGACACATGCCTCTCAGAAAACTTGGGTCCCGTATCGAACGAATCCTTTGGAAGTGAAGCATACAGGCGTTCAACAGGTGGGAGGTACAAACTATAAGCTCAACGCAAAGGAGTGTGCATGCCTTGCAGGCAGCAGTCTGCTAGGTGCAAAATGAACAGGCAGACACTTGGTTCTCACTCCACCGCTGTCCCGCATACAACGAAATGCTGTTGAACTGAGCCATACAGGCAGTCAGGATGTGGGAGGTACAGGCCATAAGCTCAACTCTCAAAAGTGTTTAGCTTTGCAGGCAGATGTCTGCTAGACACTTATTGATGGGAGCTAGAAAAAAGCTACACTCGATTTGAACACGGATCGTGGCAATCGCTGTATTGAACTCAGATACACGTGAGTACAAGTTTTCACTTCCACATGCTTTTCTCACAACATCTCCCTGCACCTAACATAAGGATGTTAGCAGCTACGTCTACAGGCAGGCAGGATGCGGGAGCGTCCTGCCCTGACCTCCGCTCTTAAATGGAAGCAGGCATCGAAGGCAGCTATCTACTAGCTGCGTTCCTACGGTCGTGAGGCCGTAGCAGCATTGTAAGTTAGTATATTCCATGAATTTCACTCTATGCCAACTGGAGACACAATCAATGAAGCCTGCAGCTTTCCCCTTGTGTCCCATGAGCTTCTGACAAACATGTCTAGTGAGGGTGTTCGTAACTCCATCTGAAGGCCGTGTGGAACTGGGAATGACCGCGTCTCAGCTAATCTTGCAGATGGAAGTTCCCCAGAGAGACAGTTTTCAACTAGGAACTCAGGATTGGAAGTTAGTATGCAGCTCCGATCTGAGGGAGCAATTCCCTAGAAGTCGCTGGATTGAGCTAAGAGACACTTGCCTCTCACAAAACATGTGTCCCATATCGAATGAAATCCTTTGGAAATGAAGCGTACAGGCGGTCATCATGTGGGAGGGACAAGCCATAAGCTCAGTGCAAAGGAGTGTGCATGCCTTGCAGGCAGCATTCCGGGAGGCGCGAAATTGACCAGGCAGACACTTGGTTCTCACTCCACTCTTGTCCCGCATAGAACGAAATGCTGTTGAACCGAACCGTACAGGCATTCAGGATGTCTGAGGTACAGGCCATAAGCTCAAGTCTCAGAAGTGTGTATGCTTTGCAAGCAGATGTCTGCTAGACACTTATTGATGGGAGCTAGAAATGAGCTACGCTCGATTTGAACAAGGACGTTGGCAATCGCTGTATGGAACTCAGATACACGTGAATACAGGCCTGTCACTTCCATAAGCTTTACTCACAATCTCTTCCAGCACGCATCATAAGGATGTTAGCAGCTAAGTCTACAGGCAGGCAGGATGCGTGAGATTCCTGCCCTGTCCTCAGCTCTCACAAAGAAGCATAACTAGAAGCCAGCTTTAAACTAGTTACGTTTTTATGGCATTGAGAATATAGCAGCACTGTGAGACAGGATGTTCCAATAATACCGCTCAACACCACCTGGAGACACAACAATTGAAGCCTGCCGATTGCCCCTTGCTTCCCATGAGCTTCTGACAACCATGTCTATTTAGAATGTTAATGATTCCATCTGCAGGCAGTGTGGAACTGGGAAGGACCACGTGTCAACTCATCTCTCAGAAGGAAGATCCCCAGAGAGACAACTTTCAACTAGCAACTCAGGATTGGATGTTACTATGCAGCTCCCACCTGAGGGAGGAATTCCACAGAAGTCGCTGGATTGAGCTAAGAGACACTTGCCTCTCACAAAACATGTGTCCTGTATTGAACGAAATCCTTTGGAAACGAAGTGTACAGGTGGTCAGCATGTGGGAGGTAAAAGCCATAAGCTCAACGCAAAGGAATGTGCATGCCTTCCAGGCAGCATTCCGCGAGGCGCGAAATTGACCAGGCAGATATGTGGTTCTCATTCCACCACTGTCCCGCATAGAACGAAATGCTGTTGAAGCGAGCCATACAGGCAGTCAGGATGTGGGAAGTACAGGCCATAAGCTCAGCTCTCAGAAGTGTGTATGCTTTGCAAGCAGATGTCTGCTAGACACTTATTGATGGGAGCTAGAACCGAGCTACACTCGAATTGAACAAGGACGTTGGCAATCGCTGTATTGAATTCAGATACACGTGCGTACAGGCCTGTCGCTTCCACAAGCTTTTCACACAACCTCTTCCAGCACCTAACACAAGGATTCTAGGACCTATGTCTACAGGCATTCAGGAGGTGGGAGGGTTCTGCCCTGACCTCAGCTCTCACAAGGAAGCATTGGATGCCAGCTTTCAACTAGCTGCGTTCTTATGGCAATAAGAACACCTTAGCAACTTTGTCCATAAATCAGGATGTTTTTGAGCCACCACGCTCTACACCACCAGGACGCCCCGCAACCATTGAAGCCTGCTGGTTGCCCCGCCGTCCCTTGAGCTTCCTGACAAACATGTCTAGGGAGGATGTTCGTGAATCCATCTGCAGCAGTGTGGAACTTCCAGGAAAGCCGATGTCAGCTCATCTCTCAGAAGGGAAGATCACAGAGACCGCTTTCCAGCCCAGAACCGGATTGGAAGATGATTGTGTAGCTCCCATCTGAGGGAGGAATTTTTCAGAAGTCGCTGGATTGAGCTAAGAGACAAGCCGCTCAGAAATCTTACATCCCGTATCGAAAGAAATCCTTTGGAAGCGACACATATACGCGGTCAGCTAGTTGGAGGTACAAGCCATAAGCTCACTGCAAAGGAGTGTGCATGCCTTGCAGGCAGCATTCCGCTAGGCGCGAAATTGACCAGGCAGACACTTGTTTCACACTCCACTCTTGTCCCGCATAGAACGAAATGCTATAGAACCAAACCATACAGGCTTTCAGGATGTGTGAGGTACAGGCCATAAGCTCAATCTCTGAAGTGTGTATGCTTTGCAAGCACATATGTGACAAACATGTCTAGTTATGATGTTTATGTCATGTCTAGATAGGATGTTCATGATTCCATCTGCAGGCAGTGTGGAGGTTGGAAGGACCACGTGTCAACTCATCTCTCAGAAGGAAGATCCCCAGAGAGACAACTTTCAACTAGCAACTCAGGATTGGATGTTAGTATGCAGCTCCCATCTGAGGGAGGAATTCCACAGAAGTCACTGGATTGAGCTAAGAGACACTTGCCTCTCACAAAACATGTGTCCCGTATCGAACGAAATCCTTTGGAAATGAATTGTACAGGTGGTCAGCATGTGGGAGGTAAAAGCCATAAGCTCAATGCAAAGGAATGTGCATGCCTTGCAGGCAGCATTCTGCGAGGCGCGAAATTGACCAGGCAGACACTTGGTTCTCACTCCACCGCAGTCCTGCATAGAACGAAATGCTGTTGAAGCGAGCCATACAGGCAGTCCGGATGTGGGAAGTACAGGCCATAAGCTCAGCTCTCAGAAGTGTGTATGGTTTGCAAGCAGATGTCTGCTAGACACTTATTGATGGGAGCTAGAACCGAGCTACACTCGAATTGAACAAGGACGTTGGCAA
>JAEUCK010008105.1:0-48750 GCA_017311455.1 Otocyon megalotis megalotis
CCCTCTGCCCCTTCTGCCCCCTCCACCCCTCCGCCCCTCCGCAGGGGCACTAGCGCCTCTGAGCCGTGTGAGGCAAGGGGGTCAAAAGAGAGGAACGCGGGGCGGAATCCGCGGCCACCGGGACCAAAGGCGGCTCACTGAGCCCCGCGGACCCCGCCCGCCGCCGAGACCGCCCTGACCCCGACCCCGGAGCGCGGAGCGCGGAGCCCAGACCCGGGGGCCGGCGTGGGCCTGGGCTGGGACCCGCGGGGCTGGGGGCGCGCCACGAGGGCTTCAAGGAATGCGCAGGGCGTGGCGGGGAGCGGTGCGGGGGAGGGGGGCGGCGGGGCGGGCCCTGACCCCAGAAGGCCCTGCCCTGCGGGCCGGACACAGCGGAGCGGCCTGCGGGAGGAGCCTCGGCGGGAGGCGCGGGAGCCGGACACAGGGCCGCGGACGAAATGCCGGGTCAGCGCCGGGAAACCCTCCCCGGGCCGTTCCCCGCGGGAAACCAGGACGGCGGGCACGAGGGAGGCAGCCCCGGCGCGGGGCCCGGACCCCAGGAGGGCGGGGGCCGAGCGTGCGGGCCACAGGGGCGGACGCGGCTGCGAGGCCACGGAGGGGCCGGTGCCCGGCAGCGCCCATCCTCCTGGACCTGGCCCTGAGCCCCTGCGCCTGTGGGGGGGAACCGCAGCTCCACCCCGCAGCCACCCCCGCCCCCCGCCCGCGCAGCGCAGCTCCACCACCGCGGCTCCTCCCCTGCAACTCCCCTTGGCCGCGCCCCACCTCCTGGGCCCCACCACCGCAGCACCCCCACCCCCCGCAGACCCTCCCGCAGCTGCCCCAGCGGACCCCCACAGCTCCCACCCACCGGAGCTCTCCCCACGCAGCTCCCCCTGCAACTCCCCCACTGGCTCCCAGGCAGCCAACCGCCCCCCGCAGACACCCCCACAGCTCCACCCCGAGCTACCCCCGTCCCCGCAGCTCCTCCCCTGCAACTCCCCACCACCCCTGCTGCGGCTCCAGCCCCTGGGCCCTGCCACCCCGCAGCCCCGTAGCTAACACGCCTCCGCAGACCCCCGCAGCTCCCCACAGATGCCCCCACGGCTCCACGTGGCCCACTGTGCAGTTCCACCTCCCCCAAGCTCCACCCCGCCAGCCCCCGCACCCGCAGCTCCCCCTCGCTGCCCCCACTGGCTCACCCCTGTGGCTCCACTCCGCAGCTCCACCCCTCCACAGCCCCCCGCAGCTCACCCCCAGAGCTCCCCACCACATCCCTCCAGCCCTTCTCCCCCCAGCTCCACCCTCGCTCCACCCCACTGGCTCCACCCCTCGCAGCTCCACCCCAGGCTCCCCACCTACATCCCCCCAGCCCTTCTCCCCCCGCAGCTCCACCCCGCCCGCCACGCAGGCATCCAAGGGAGGCCACCGGAGCGCAGGAGCCCCCCCACAGCCAGGCTCCCCCAGGCGGAGCCCTTGTGCTCCCTGCGGGCCGTCGCCTCCCCCTGCACCAGCTCACCCACCACAGGCGGCCCCTCTGCAGGCTCCACCCTCCGGGGTCCAGGGTCCCCTCCACCGCCCGCGGGGCTGCTCCCAGGCGCGGCCTTTACGACCAAAGACGCCCCGCGGTCCCCGTGGACTCACCGTCTCAGCTTCTCCCGGATCTCGGGGTTCTTGATCTCGTTCTTCAGGTCCTCGAAGGTGTGGGCGGCCGACAGGTTGCAGTAGACCCGGTACTCGTGGTAGGGCGGGATGCCGTGGTCGCGGCCCCGCTGGATGTTGATGGCGGCCAGGTCCAGGGCCACCGTGTGCGCCATGGAGAAGAGCCGCTCAGTGAGCTCCATGTTCAGCAGCTGGGTGGGCACCCGCATCTTGCCCGCCACGCCGAACAGGCCCCTGAGCAGCGGGTCGATGCCGCCCTCGTTCACGATGCGGAACGGGGAGAAGAAGGCTTTGTGCAGGGGGACGTGTCCCTGCGCGATGGGCTCGAAGTCCTCGTCCAGCCGGTAGAGCACGGGGTTGACGAGCGTGTGGCCGAACCTGAAGGCGGCCGTGGCGAAGGCGTTGAAGATGCCGGCGTTGACGCCCGGGTCGTAGCCGCGGTACTCGCCCAGCACCTTCATGCCCACCTCGCCCAGCACCTTGGGCAGCCAGTGCTGGTAGGTGATGTGCTGCATCTGCGCGCCCACGATCTTCCTGGCCTCGTGGTACACGGTGTCGCCGTCCCAGTGCGGGTTCAGGCCGAGCAGCTCCGTGGCCACGCGGTTGTGCTCCCGGAACCAGAGCGTGTGCATGCTGGTGAGGCCGAGCTGCTCGTTGGCGCGGTGGTCCCCGGCCAGGAAGCAGGGGATGGGGCTCTCGTGCTCGTCCCGCATGCACTCCGTGGGCGGCCCGGTGGCGAAGGGCAGCAGCGGCTTCCCCGAGCGCTGCACGATGCCCTGCCGCAGCAGCCCGCGGTGGCTGGCCAGGTCCCGGATGGCGCGCGCCTCGTGCTCCGTGCTCCCGTACACGTTGGAGGCGTCGATGTAGGAGGTGAGCTGGTTGATCTGCTCCCGCGGGTACACGGAGTTCATGAGCAGGGACGTCATGCCGCTGCCGCACACGGGGCTGGAGCGCACGAAGAACATGCAGCGCGCCCCGTTCCTGACGCGGGGGTCGTTGGGGGGCACGGCGACCGAGAAGCACGGGGGGTCGCTGCTGCACACGGAGCTGCAGTGCTGCCCGTCGGAGAAGCGGGCCTGGCTCAGGGCCACCACCGTGGAGTCCAGGTCGTGGTCCAGAAACTGGCCCCACTGCATCAGCATGTGGGTGAACTGCTCGTCGGGCGTGACGGTCTCCGTGCCGATGAGCGAGGTGGACACGAGCCGGGGCATGGGCAGCGCGTGCCCGTGGTACAGCCGGCCGGGGTTGACGCCCCGCGGCGTGTTGAAGCCGTTCTCGTACACGGCTTTCAGCAGGCGCTCGAAGGCGGTCAGCGAGGCGCCCCACATGGGGTGCTGCAGGTTGTTGCAAGTGCCGTCGTGGGTGCGGTACTTCTGGTGGAAGCACATGTCCGAGCAGTTGTTCACGCGCCGGTGCGCGGTACAGCCCGACAGGTTGGCGATGAGGCTCAGGTACTGGGGCGACACCAGGTCGTTGTAGTGGTAGCCTGCGGCAGAGGGGAGCACCTTACTCCCCGGGCGGCGGCGCGACACGCGGCCCCAGCCCCCAGTCCTCCCCAGACCTGCCCGCTGGGAGGGGGCGGCCCGGGGTCCACTGGGCAGGGAGGACCCGACGTGCACCGGGGCCTGCTCTGGGGGCTGCCTGGAGACCCCCGCACCCGGGCAGGGGCGCGTGTGTGCACACGCACCCTCGGCCCACCCTGCCGGGCGCCCCTCACCACGACCCCTCTCCGCAGTGTCTGCTCAGAGCCGATCGACACGAACTCTCGTGTAACGGAACCGGGCCAGTCCCGATCTGTGGGGGCAGCTTCTGAACGACCCCCCACGGGGCGGGAGGCAGGAGGTGTCGCCATCAGAAGCGGGTGCCGGCGGGCTGCGGGAGGCCCGGGACACCAGCTGCGCGCCCCCAGGCGCTCAGGCTCAGGCACCCCTGGACGCTGCGTCAGCAGGCAGCTCCCCAACACGGGCTCGGACGCCAGGGTGCGGGGCTCCGTTCAGTTAGCTCGGGAAGTGCCAGCAGCCCCGGCGGGGGTCGCAGACAGGCCCGGGGGAGGCCCCCCCACACCGCGCCCCGGGGCCCCGGCTGTCTAGGCTGCACACGCAGGCCGCCCCATGTCGCAGACCCGTGACAGCCGGGGCTGCAAGCAGCTGACGAAGCTGCGCCCCGCGCCTCCGACAGAACTGGGCAGCGGGTCACCGCGGGGCACGAACCAGTCCCGATGATGGCCGCGCACCAGGAATCCCGCAACCGCCCGGCCGCCCCTGACCACTTCGTCCCGTGCTCCGCGCTAGAAACGGGCACTGTCCCTGGACGCACGCAGGTAGCCACCCGCGAAGACACTAGACGTGAGGACGGGTAGTGCCCGAGAGCCCGGGACACAGGGATCCCGGGGGGCTGTCAGCGGGCGGCTCCGATGGTCTCTCTCTTCCGCCAGGATCATGACACCGGCTTTGTGGAAGCAGGACCAGGGGCCCAGGGAACTGCATCGCGGTGCACGCCTGGAGCTTCTGGAGGTGAGACACCTCCTCCCCACCCCCCCGCACCTGCTCCTCTGCGTCACTGAGAGTCACCTCTGGCCTTCCAGCCCCCGGGGCAGAGACCCTATCACCTGACTCCCCACATTCAGGCCGCAAGTGATGTCACCTCCACCTTCCAGCCACATCTGGAGGCACTCCACACGCCAGGCACCTCACTGCCAGCAGGTTCCTCTCTCCTGGGACACCCCACGGACACCTGCCACACCGGGCCCCCTGGGACACCCACGAACACCTGCCACACCAGGCCCCCCGGGACACCCATGGACACCTGTCACACCGGCACCCCTTGGACACCCACGGACACCCCACAGACACATGCCACACCGGCCCCCCCCAGGACACCCCACAAACACCTGCACACCGGGCCCCCTGGGACACCCCATGGACACCTGCCACACCGGCACCCCTTGGACACCATGGACACCCCACAGACACTTGCCACACCGGCCCCCCTGGGACACCCCATGGACACCCGCACGCTGGGCCCCCTGGGACACCCCACGGACACTTGCCATGCCAGGCTCCCCGGGACACCCCATGGTCACCTGCTGCCCCGGTCCCCCCGGGACACCCCACGGACACCTGCCATTGCACCTTTGTATCTGGGAACGCTCAATTCTTAAGGACGTTTCCACCCTGACGGGCAAGATGGACCCACTGACGACCAGTCAGGAGACCCCGGAGCTCGGCCCACACGCTCACGAGAGCTTTAAACGGCCGCTCGCTGCCGAAGGAGAAGGGAGGCTCCGACAGGGTGGAAAGCCCGGCCGCTAGCACCTGTGCCGGCAGCGGGTCCACGTGGCACCAGGGCGGCCTGACGCCCCTGTCTGGGGTTCTGCCAGGTCCCAGGGGCCCGGTCCCAGGTCCCAGGGGCCCGACCCTGCCCGGGAGGCGGTGGCTGCGGGACCCAGCACGGCCCACACCTGGGCAGGCGTGTCCTCACTCAGCGGGGCACGCGGGGGTGGGGGGGGACTGACTTGTTCCGTTCAGGTCGACCATGAGGCCGTGCTGCACGTGCTCCTGAATCAGCTGCAGCGTCCGCTCAAATATCTCTCCCGCGCGCGCCTGCTCCACGGTGTAGGGGTCTCTCGGGTAGCGGAACAAGGCCAGCAGGTCGTTGGGGGTTCGGGGGCGGCTGCCAGGGGTCAGGAGCACACGGGGAAGACAGAGGAAACGTTTGAGGACAGAAATCAGTCACATCCAAAAATGTAATTATTGCCACTAAGTATTTCTGTAGCTACTTTTCTAGAGACGTGATGTTGCGTACCTTACTCATCCCAAGTGGAAGGCATCAAACACAACAAAACCAAAGACACTAAAAACAAACAATTAAGTCAATAGAGAAAACACAGGTCATCTGTTCCAGTTACGATGCAGAATAAAACGCTTAGGAGCTGCCAACGAGGACTACGCTACGGCCTGAGGGCCTGCTCTCGGGGCGAGACCTCCTAGAACGTGTGCTCTGTGGCTCCTACTCAGGGCGCGGCTCTGGGATCTGACCCCCACGACACCTGACGCCGACGCCGATTACGTCGATGCTCAAACTACAAGGCTTTCCCTCAGACACAACAGGTCCCGGCTCTGCACCCCCCCAGAGGCCGAGCGAGCGGAGGTGTGCGCGCCTGCGCCCCCGCCGTACCTGTCAAACAGGTGTGTGCGGGTCGAGTTGATGGCTCTGTCCACGGTCGCAATCGCTTCCACAATCGAGGTGGCCACGAACGGGTCGCCGTTTCGACTGACATCGGGAACTGGAAAACAGGAAGCCGTTCGTTACAGAGAACCGCCCTCGCGTGCCTCCCGTGGTAGCGTCTGCACGCGCCGTCGTTTACACGTGAGGCACGCGGTCCCCGCGTCCTGTCTCGCACAGCCAAGCTGCAGTCACCCCAGAGGCCGGTTCCCAGCAGGACGCACATCACAGACCTTAGTCCTGACATCACGCGATGCCCCTAAGACGACGGGAAAGGGGACACGGAAGGGGACAGGGCAGTTGTCCCGGCAGAGCGGGGCTGCAGGCGCTCTGGGCAGCGTGGCCGGCGGCCTGCGACCCTCGAGCTCGTTTCTTCCCGCCGAAAGCCAAACCCTCCCCGACACGGATCCCTGACACGGATCCCCGTCACCACCCCGGGCGGACACCACCCACACACGCAGGAGCACGCGTGCACACGGCTTAGCCTGGGGCCCTCTGGAGCTGTGCCAGGTCTTCTTCTTTTAAAAGATTTTAATTTACTTATTTGAGAGAGAGCACGAGTGGGCGGAGAGGGAGAAGCAGGCCCCCCGCTGAGCAGGGAGCCCCACGCGGGACTCGATCCCAGGACCCCGAGAGCCTGACCTGAGCTGACGGCAGGCGCCCCACCACTGCGCCCCCGGGTGCCCGTTCCTCACTTCCTACTCCCGTCTTTCCTGTCCCTGAATACCACAGCTTCCGAACAAAATACCGCACCCGACCAATCGGCCGCGGCCGGTGCCCACGGCACCAGGGACGCACTCGGCCAGCGGCTGCACGGCCCTCCCTCGGCTCGCCGCCTTCCACGGAGTTTGCCGCCGCTGAAAGGACCTAGAGCGATGCTTCTCACTGGCCTGGGGATACGCTTCCTCCCCCCGATACACTTCCTGCCCCCGGGATACACTGCGTTCCCCCCCCAGGATACACTTCCTCCCCCGGGATACGTTTCCTCACCCCCCGGAATACACTGCCTCCCCCCGGGATATACTTCCTCCCCCCGGGATACACTTCCTCACCCCCCCAGGATACACTTCCTTCCTCCCCGGGATACGCTTCTTCCGGACTGGGATACACTGCCTCCTACCTGGGGTACACTTCCTCCCACGTGGGATATCCTTCCTCCCGTGTGGGAAATCCCTCCTCCCACCTGGGATACATATACTTCCTCCGCCTGGGGTGTCCCTCCTGCCAACTCCTCACACCTCCGAGCCGTCCTTTGCAGAGTCAGGCTCATTCTCTGTCCTCGTCTGAACCACAGGTCCCCAGACCTGACTGGTCCCCGCTCTGGCGTCCCGACGCCCACTCTTCCTTGGTCCGCTCAGGGGGGTGTGGCCACTTCCTTGCCAGCCGCCTACCTGCCCAAGGCTGCCCCTGGGCGATCCTGTCGGAGCCACGGTCACCCGCCAGCCCTGACCTGTGGACAAAGAAGTCGACGCCCCTTCCCTGCCGGGTCTGCCCTGCTCTGTCGGCCAGGTTGGTGGCCACAGCGGTGGCCCGTGGGATCTGCGGCCAGTCACTGGGTCACTGCCTCCTCGCACCTGTCCCTACGGCCGGTGCCACCACTGAGCAAAGCAGACCGCCCACGGACTTCCCACGTACATGGAATAAGAACCAAAGGAAGGCGTGGCCAGCCAGGCCCCAGACCGGCCGGCCTCCCCGGGGCCTCCACGGGCCTCCTGGTTTTCGGTGCGTCCGACCTCAGGCTCCGCACTGGCCGCTGCACGTGGCTCTGCTTCTCAGAATTTGCTGGGGTGGGTGGTCCTCTCCGGCGGCCTCCCCCCAGCCCCATGCTCCCGCTGGAACCTACTGGTGGCTCTGCTGCTCCTCGTCCCTGTGCCACCAGCATCTCCACGTTGAGCGGGAAGGGGCTGCCTAATGCGACCCTCGGGCGCACCCCGACACTGGGCGCCCTGCACAGAGCCCGGTGCAGCCGCCCCTGCGCGCTCTGCAGACCCGACCCTCTCACCGCTGCCGGTGAGCCGCTCCAACGTCTGAACCATTCACCTGCCCGCGCACCACGTGGCCCAACAGCATTTCCTCACGCAGAAACCCCCACTCGGTTTGTCTCCAACGGAGCCAAATTACTAAGGTGTGCGACCTAATACTTTTATGCCAAGTGGTAGACAAATGAATCAGATGATTTTACACATTTTTGTGACTGATATTTCATTATTACAAACAACTTGGATTTGTTTTTCTCTAAATGATGATCACAAAGATAATTTGAAAATATATACCTACCTACCTTTACAAAAAATACAGGAAATTCACCCAAACATCAATGGTGGTTATTTCTTGGAAGCAGGATCATGGGTAGGAGATTGTCTTTAAATCTCATATGTAAGTAATTTGTATCAAAGTAACATTTTTTTGGTATCAAAGATTGTAACTGAAAAAACTAAAATCACAGAACTCATCGATCTAATTTTACATCCATTTCACACACCATATATAATGAGAAAATGATATTTTTTCCTTAAAAACCCCCCTAAACCAGGCTCCCAGCTATTCCTCTATGGTTTCCATTTGGTGAACACCCACGGGCTTCAGGCACCGGCGGGTGCTGGGCGCACAAGCCCACCAGACCCCGTCCCACCTGCTCAAGAGTGGGAAAGGCAGCCGCGCGGCCCAAGTGAAGGATGTGGACGCTCAGGCCGGGCCGCCCAGGATGGCACAGGGGAAGCTGGACGGGATGGGATGGGTGTGAGATGCGAGTCTGGGTCAAATCTGAGACTGCGGGCTTCACCCCGGGGCACGGCCCACAAGGAGGTATTTGCGACACATCACGGGACCCGCAGTTTGAGGAAGGTGGTGGCCGCGTGTGGACGGAACGGGGGAACGGGGCCGGCAAGGGGCAGACGCAGCGGCTGGATCAGGTCCAGGGCAGGGGACGGCCCCCGATGGAGGACACTGGTCCTGGGAAGACGCGTGGCCCCATCCAGAACGAGAGCGAGCACGGCAAAGCAGCACCGGCTCTTTTTTTTTTGTTTGTTTGTTTTTTGTTTTTTGTTTTTAGCAGCACCGGCTCTTAAAGCAAC
The DNA here is from genome assembly GCA_017311455.1 of Otocyon megalotis megalotis. Taxonomy (NCBI): domain Eukaryota; kingdom Metazoa; phylum Chordata; class Mammalia; order Carnivora; family Canidae; genus Otocyon; species Otocyon megalotis. The sequence continues at coordinate 8,937 of JAEUCK010008105.1, forward strand.
GGCCACGTCGGCTCGGCACGCCCGCCAGACGGTGACTCGACCACACGCTGTCCCATCTGAATGGGTCTGGGTGACGGCCTTGCCAACCACCGAATCCCCAACAAGGAGGGCCCACGGGGCCTGCAGTCTCGGGGCGGCAGCGAGAGGGGACGGCTGCCCGAGGGCGTGATGCCGGCCAGACAGCAACCCTCTCGGGGCCCTGGCGCCCCCCCCGCCCCCTGCAACCAGGGACACGCCGCCTCCCGAGAATCCGACGGCGGGTCTGGATGTGCCCTGGGCCACGTGCTCCCTGCTGCCTGAGCCCACGCTGCGAGCGTCCCCGCCGGCCCGCGAACTCACCGCTCACGCTGAGCACCATGCTGACAGACGCCTGGCCGATAGTGTTCCGCGCCACGCACTCGTAGCGGCCTGCGTCCGCGGTCCCGACGTCGTGGATCGTCAGGAACCCCTCGGGGCTAATGTGAAATTTCCCACTTTCCGTCACCTGAACCCCATCCTGCAGCGAAGCAGAACAGAAAGGATGCCAGGAATTAGGCGGGAAGCAGGAGCTGTTCTACCTGGGGGCAGAGGGACCACCGTGAGCACCGCACAGGTGTGTGGGGCCCAGACGCTCCGCTCGGGTCTGTGCAAAACTGCAGAGAAGGGGAGATTCACTCCGGTTTACTGAAACTCGTCTTCAACTCTTGCAAAAGATCCAAAAAGATGAAGACAGAGAGCAAGGTCCTTGGATTCTGCAGGACCAGGGGTGGGGGCCCAGAAAAGGAAACCCCCCAGGGGACCTGCATGACGGCGGGGAAGGCACAGAGCGTGGGCACCGGGTGATGCAGCGGAGCCCTGGCCAAGGTCTCCCGGGACACAGGACACCCGAGCCACAGGGGCGGAGGGCAGGCGACGGGCCCGGCCGAGGACGGGCGGGAGCACAGCCACAGGGCCAGCGGGGTGGCCACGCGGGGTCCCGGCATAGGGCAGCTGAGGGCTGGCGGGCGGGGGGTAAGCGGCCCCAGGATGCAGGTCTCCGGGGAGGGCCCCCTGCCGTGGGCCCCCTGCCCTCCACGGACACACACCCCGTTGACAGCCTCGATCCTAATGGCCAAAAACTGCAACGCAATTTAGTCTTTGGCTTCACAGGAACAACGCAGAGAACTACGGTTACCCCAAAAACCTTCTCTATTGACGATGGGGCCACGGATCTAACCGGAGGGTCTGCTTTGCTTTTGTCACTGAAGGAACGTGAAAAGGAGAGCGTTCCGGTCCATTTCCTTCCCGTTTTGCTACTAAGGGTCGCACAGCATCGGGGCTACAGTGCGTGGTTTTCTCCGCGGGGACCCTGCGTGGGAGCGGCGAGCTGGGGGCTGCTCCCACCCCGCGCCCCGGCCTGTGCCCCGGTACCTTGTTCCAGGTGATGGCGGGCTCGGGCTCGCCCTGGGAGCTGCAGGGCAGCTGCACGTTGCTGCCCACGTCCACCGTCATGTCGCTGGGAATGCTGGCAAACACCGGCGTGACTGCAAGGCAAGGAGGGCCAGCTGACCGAGGGGAGGACCTGGACCCTCGTCACTCGAGCCGCAAAGCCGCAGAAGGGCACGGCCCCTCGTCCTCAGCCGGGGCAGGCCCAGGGCACTCCTGGCCGGCACGAGGGCCCCCCCTGCTCCCAGCTGTGTCAACACAGAGAAAGGGGGCGGAGGGGACGGCCGTGGGAGAGGCTGGTGTGAGGCCGGGAGATGCACACTTAGGAGAAAAGCTGGACTCACCTGGGGATCGAGGGGCCTGGCCTTTCAGGGACCCCCCACATTCCCACACAACAGGCACCCCCAGCCCTGCCCAGCAGGGAGCGAGAAGGGCAGCCGAGCACCCAGAGCCAGTGCAGCAGCCTAGGGAACAGGACACCCAGCCAGGCCCCAGCCGTCAGGGAAGGACCCTCCCCAAGCACCAGGGGAGGCCCCGCGAGCCTCAGCTCTCCCTGCCTCAGGTGCCCCATGTGGAGACGACCATCGGGGGCTCTGAGAAATGACACAGGGAAGATGGGGGTGAAGGCTCGTAGGACAGCCGGGCAAGATGGGATCTCTGGGACATGGTCAGGGTCTGTCCACAGGCCAGCAGCCACCAGACCCGGTGCCCGGCACCGAGCATCCCAGAGAGGACCGCGGAGCCATCCCGCCTGAAGGGGCATCGGTCGGCCCCGGGGAACGCGGACGAGTCGGCCTCGTCAGAGCTCAGCAGGAGCGTGGTCACGGGCTGAGGTGGAGGGATTCCACGCAGGAAGCGCTCCCGGGGCCCAGGTGCCAGGGACAGGTGTTCAGAGGACAGCGGCGCCGGTCACGGCAGGGAGGTGGTGCCGGCGGCAGGGGGCCTGCCCTTCCCCGCAGCCCGGAAGCACGTACCCCTGGGCTGCACGGTCAGGTGGGCCACGGCCCTCTGGGAGCCGATGATGTTGACGGCCTGGCACTCGTACTGGCCCTGGTCGTGCAGCGCGACGCCCGAGATCCTGAGCGTTCCCGACGAGAGGACGAGGTGCCTCCTGTCCACGGACAGCTGGCTCCCTGAAAGGCAAGGGGCACCGGTGCGATGGGGCGCGGGCGGCCCCCGGGAAAGCCGGTGGAGCAGAACGATCTCAGAGCGAGCGGAACGACAGGACAGACCGGGCCGACCGGGCCACATTCCAGCACAAGCGGTGTGTGGCCGGCTCGGGGACGGTGCCCCCACCTCCGACGAACTCCCCAGAAGCAGGGAGATAAAACGTGGGGAGGGGTACAGGGGGCTCGGGGGCGTTGGCCCAAGGACGGCCTGCTGGGGAGGGGTCGGGGGCCACAGGTTCCTAACACCCATGACACCTGGAGAAGGTGCGGGCACCTGCCCCTGGACAAGCCCCTCCTGCCCGCGCACAGGGTGGTGGGACCTCAGGTGCTTGCTCCTCCGGCACGAAGGCAGGGAGCTGCCCTCCGGGGCAAGGCTGGGCCTCGCTGCAGGTCCTCGAGGTCAACCCCGGACCGAGCCCTGAGGCCACCTCCACCCCCCCCACCTCCCAGCCAGGCAGGCCACTGGTGCCCGGGGCACGTCTGCGTCGTCATCAAGTCATTGGCCAGCAGTCCTGCAGCTGAAGTGGGGGGTGCAAGGAATCAGGGGGATCGGCCGTCTAACCTCGGATGGAGAGACGGCATCACAGCCCCAGAGAACGAAGCGACAGTGAGCTTCTAGACACCCATGCTTTGATGGTTTCCAGAAAGTTCTACACTACCTGCTATTAGATTTCATCAAGATGCTCCTTAAGTGACTCGAGGTATGACGGACTCTGGAGCTGAGCGCAGCAGAAGGCGGGACAGTGCACATGTGCAGCGCGGTAGCCGTGGCCCCACACCCAGGTCCCCCAGGCCGGGGCAGGGGAAGGGCAGACGGACCTGCCTCCCGCGTGTGCAGCGCGTCCCCCGGGCGCCGGCCAGCACTCACCTCCTTTGGTCCAGGCGATGACCGGCTGCGGGTAGCCCTTGGCCTCACACTGGAAATCCACCGTCTGACCCTCGATGACCGCTCTGTCCTCAGGGGTCACGGTGAACTGGGGGAGAGCTTCGCAAGGAAACACAGAAACATCTCAGAGACGGTTTGGGGTAGAAATGCTGTAAGGTAGCGTCCCTGTCTGTGCTCCCTGTAGAGGCCAGGGCACCAAGACGGGCCACCAGCCATGCTGCAGGGGGAGGGTCTGCGAGCATGGGGACAAGATAGGGAAGGGCATGAAAACATCAAGGGCATCATCCTGTCGGGGTCTCTGCTAACCAGGCAGCTGCGGGCCACCCTGCACAAGGGCGCAGGGGGCACAGAGCATGCAGAGGGTGCAGAGAGCACAGAGGGCGCAGGGGACACAGAGCGTGCAGAGGGAGTAGAGGGCACAGAGGGTGCAGAGGGCACAGAGGGTGCAGAGCGTGCAGAGGGCACAGAGGGCGCAGAGGGTGCAGAGGGCGCAGAGGGCGCAGAGGGCGCAGAGGGCACAGAGGGCACAGAGGGCGCAGAAGGTGCAGAGGGTGCAGAGGGCGCAGAGGGGGTGCAGAGCATGCAGGGCACAGAAAGGTGCAGAGGGTGCAAGAGAGGGCACAGAGGGCGCAAGGCGCAGAGGGTGCAGAGGGTGCAGAGGGCGCAGAGCATGCAGAGGGCACAGAGGGCGCAGAGGGTGCAGAGGGCGCAGAGGGCACAGAGGTTACAGAGCGTGCAGAGGGCACAGAGGGTGCAGAGGGTGCAGAGGGTGCAGAGGGCGCAGAGGGCACAGAGGGCGCAGAGGGTGCAGAGGGTGCAGAGGGCGCAGAGGGTGCAGAGGGTTCGGGGGGCACAGAAGTAGAGCGTGCAGAGGGCGCAGAGGGCACAGTGGGCACAGAGGGCACCCCAGCCGCCCGAGGCGGGGAGGGGAACCCAGGGCAGGTGGCTAAGAGTCACAGAGCACAGCTGTAGAGGACCGGAGGGGCCCGTTAACTTGGGCTGCCGCCACAAGGCCCAGGTGCACACCGAGTCCACCCGTACAGATGTACTGACTGGGTGACAGGAGTGCGTGTCACGTGTGCAGAGAAAGAGCCGCAGGGGGGACTCCGGGCAGAGTGCTCGCGAGGCGGCGTCCCTGCAGGCAGACCGGGCCGGCGGAGGCACAAGGACGGAAGCGCCGGTTTCCCTGCGTTTTGCCCTATATTGTCGAGGAGCCTCCACGCAAACGCCCCACTTGGCAATTGCTAAACTACTAAACCCACTAACGGGGCGGTTGGGACATTGGGAGATTCACGGCTGAGGCCTCACAGCGACAGGCTCTCTCAGCGTCCTGCGTCCACAGCTGTCCTCGGGGAGCTGTGAGATGAAGGCCAGACTCCCCGACCTCACGCACCCGCGGGTCAGCCTAAGGGTGCGCACGCCAGGCCCCGAGACGCAAGTCCTTCCACTCAGAAGAGACCCCCCCAACCGCAGAGGAGACGTCAGCCGTGGGAAGGGCGCAGGGAAATGAAGCCGCGGGACGGCGCGCGGGCGCGCAGGGGCGCCCTGACCCACCCTGGACGATGATCAGAGCCGTGGCGTGGATGCTCTCCACGGTGTTGGAGGCGAAGCACGTGTACTCGCCGCTGTCCTCCTGCAGGACGTTCTGTATGAAAAGGCCGCCCGAGGGGGTGATGCTCACGCGAGGGTCCTCGGGCAGGGGCGTGCGGTCCCCCTTGGTCCAGGTGATCCGCGGCGGAGGGTGGCCCGTGGCGCTGCACTCCAGGGTGACACTCTCCCCGACCAGCACCTCCGTGTTCTGTGGCTGGATTACAAAAGCGGGTCGAGCTGTCACAACGAAACACAAGTTCTGGGTTAATTTCCTCCAGGTTAGCAGCCGCGTTTTGCTTGGGTTTTTCCATCTTCTTTCCATCTATCGCCCTTCAAAGGAGTAAAGCAAACACAATTTAATCGGCGCGCTCTCTCCGCCGTCTTTCTCGTTTCAAAAAGCAACGTGCGGGCAGCGAGGACGCGCGTGCCTGGGTCCGGACGGTCAGCGCCTGAAAGGCGGCCAGGCCACGTCCTCTAGCAGCGTGGACCGAGCCCCCGGAGGCGGCCCCGCCTTCTTTATCCTAAGGACCTCGGTCAGTCCAGCCAAACCTCACTAGAGGTCCCCACTTGCAGAAGTCACCGTGTTTAAACTGCATTTAGAACCTAGGAAAATGACCCATCTGCCCCACGAAAACAAAAATGCAAATTTAAGCTGCGCTCTCTGAATCCAGAAGAGAAATCCACGCCCGGAGCAGCGTGTTTTGTGAGGGATTCTGTGCACAACAGAACCCACGGGCCGGTGGCACCAAGTGCACGGCTACGGGCCGCCCGCGGCACACGGGCACGCGCCCCCGGGCCCGACGGCACTCCCAGGACTGTACGAGCCCGGGGAGCAAGGTACGGACCCACATAGGGTGGGGTTTTGTTTTTCTTTGTTTTTTTTTCTTTTTTTTGCGTTCCTGTGATGTTTTCATTCAGGCCAGAACACGCTTCTCCCCGATTCCAGGATCCAAAAATGCTCCAAAAATAAAACCCTTTCTCATAACTTATTTGTAAACCTGGGCGTATCCGGCACGGGGTGTTTATGGTGTGTGCGTATGTCACGTCCTGCCAGCGTCTACGCGGTTCGCGGCGGGCGCCCACCACAGGGTGGAACCCGGGACCCTGCACGGAACAGGTTCCGCACCCAGGGACCCCACTGGAATTCCCCAAGTTTCCGATTTCCAAACAGTATCAGGCCCGAGAGGTCCAGAGGAAGGGACATGGACCTATAATAGCAAAGGACATGGGGACAGCCTCAGGTGTTCCCGCTAAAGAGCCGGGACCACCGGGTGGGTGACGTGTCCGGCTCTGGAAGGGGAAGAGCAAGAAAAGCCGACACGAGGAGGGGTCAGGCAGGCAGCGCCGGGGGACGCTGGCGGTCACTGGGGCGCGGGGATGCAGGAGGAAGCCGGCAAGTGGGGACAGAAGCAGGAAGACACACTTGCGCGCCGGTCACGTGGGTCAACGTCCACGCTCCATCCCCACGTGCCTAAGGAGCAGCAGGTGACGGAAACGCAGAAACGACCCTAACGTTAGCGATTCCGGAGCAGCGCAGGCTGCAGATGAGGCCACCGCGCGGACGCGAGCCCCAGAGTCAAACGCACGGGGCGGCCACGTGCTCCCGCCGCCGCCGTGTGCCAAGTGCTTCAGGGGCACACGCAGAGGCGAGGCCGGGCGGCACGACCGTCACGCGCAGGCCGGGTGGGCCGGCCCCGAGCCGCCCCCAGTGACACAGCTAAAGCCGCGGGGAGGGAGACCCAAGCCCTCAGGCTTGCTGGGCCCCGCGTGGCGCTAAGGAAGCGGCGCTGGTGGAGGGGCCGATGCGCAGGGAGAGGGCGATTCGGAAGTGGGAAGGACGCTGCGGCCCCAAGTCGGTGTCTCACCCGCGGAAGCAGCCGACCTCGGCCTGCTGTGCAGACACGGGTGACTTGGGCCCCGGAAACCTAAGAACGCGTGCCAGGTGCCGGGGACTCCCCTCGGCCGGTGGACGGGAACTACTGCAAAGCTCGGAACGGGCTGGATCAACTTGCAAATAAATCTAAGGCGACCGCTCGCGGCAGCGAACACAAACGGGCCCCTCTAAGGAAACGTCAGTCTGAGGGTTTTCACACAGCAGAGCAAAGGTCAAGGGTCACCTAGGGCCACACCTGCAGAGCGCGGGCCGAGGGCGCGTGGCGGCCTGGCGCACGTGCGTCCCCCCGGCGTCCCTCCCGCGTCCCTACCCGGCCGGGCGCGGGGGGACGGCGGTTCTGGAGGAGCCCTCGCGCGCCGTCCTCTGCACGTACCTGGAGACCCAAAGTACCTGAGGGTGACTTCCTGTGTTTTCACCTGCCCGGCCACGTTCTTGGCCATGCACTGGTAGATGCCCTGGTCGGTCTCCTGCGTGTTTTGGATCATCAAGGTCCCGTCGTCCAGCAAGTTGAGGCGGGAATCCGTCTTCATGCTCAGCTCGTTACTACAAAGGCACAAGTCAGGCGGCTCGGGGTCGAACGGCACGAGGACACGCCGGACCCCGCGGGAGGGCACCCACACCCGGCCTTGCCAGGAACCTGTCCTGCCTCCAGCTCCGGCCGGCTCAGCACCTCTAGGAAGGGCGCTGACCCCGCTGCGTCTCTAATTCGTCCGTTTATTACTCACATGTGCAATCTGTGAGATTTTTAAGTTTTAAAGCAGTTCTCTTCCCAAAGGGGATAAAGGAACATGGTGGGGAAAATTCAAAGGAGACGTTTTCCTTGGTTTCTGGCAAGTTCATTCAAGATAATGAGGCAGGCCCGGGGGGGGGCAGATCTACAGGGGAGTCTGACCTGCAGGGGAGGCCGACCCAGCAGGTGAAGCTGACTCTCAGGGGAGGCCGACCCAGCAGGTAAGGCCGACCCAGCAGGTGAAGCTGACCCAGCAGGTGAGGCCGACCCTCAGGGGAGGCCAACCAGGAGGGAGCTGACGGGGAGGGAGAGCTGGCAGCAGACCTGAGGCCCGGGGCTCTCGGGCTTCCACTGCGCCAGGTTTCGCCGTGACATTTTAATTCCCGGTATTAACGCGTTTATTTATGAAAGCAAATGTGAAGGACTCAGCCAAATCTAAGCTTTTCTGCCTTTTAAACACATGCTTATTCCTCCCGTGTTAACGCTGGGTATTAAATCCGGATAACCCCAGAGTCACCCGGAACGCGTTATCCGAAGGCTGGGACAGCTTGTGTCAGGACCCCACAGCGCCGAGCCGGGTCATGGGGACAAACCGAGGCAGGAACGCCTCTTCCCTCCTGCCCGGACGGCACCCGATGCCAAGCACCCTGCTGGGCGAACGCTGCTGGGCTGGGTGCCCCGTGCTGGGAGGGACGAGGGCTCGGGGGGCGTCTGGGCTCCTGTCCTCCTTGCCGTCGTTGTGACCAAACTCGGCCCTGAGCTCAGAGGGGAGGCCCGAGACCGCAGAGCGGCGGGTGCCCGTGCTGTCCCCGTGAGAACGTGCACAGGAGCGAGGACAAGGGGCGTCCACGCCGTTTCTTTCCAAGGAGTCGGTTCTCCCCATACACCTCCAAGTGTCCTCGTCCACACGGGGCCTCGGGGGGACTGACCCCGGAGCACCCTGCTCCCACCCCTCTGACCCTCCCACACCCAAAATGCTTGTGGATGGGCGGGGAGAGCCCTGCGCAAAGGAGACGCGCAGGAGCTAAGGACGCGGTGTTTGCCCGACGGGCGTCCCTGGACGCTGTTCCCCAGGGAGGACCCTCCTCACCCAGGGGCCGCTCCCAGCGTCCCAGTGGCAAGCCCCAGTGACCAGCCCCGCCTGGTTCCCGCAACAGATGCAGGCGGGCGAGGAGCCCAGACTCCCCCCCAGTCCTCACCCCCAGCGGGGGGGCAGCGCACACCCCTTAGGGTCCAGAAGATGCAGAACATGCTCTCCCTTGACCTCTCCCTCCACAGCAGAGAAAGAACTGTGGAGGGGGTTCGCGGGTGTGCGGGGGGGTCTGAAGGGGTCAGAGGGGTCTGCGGGGGGGGCCACAGGTGTTGGGGGGTCCGCAAGTGTTGGAGGGGTACACAGGTGACGGGAGAGTCACAGGTGTCGGGTCACAGGCGTCAGGGGTCCGCAGGTGTCGGGGGTGCGTGCACGGTGGAGCCAGCGGGCACCCGGGTGGGCGGCGAGCATCCGTGGCAGCCCGCCCCGTGCCCACTTACTTGTTTCGCAGCCAGATGATCTCGGGCTTGGGGTTGCCTTCCGCTCTGCACGTGAAGAACACGGTGTTGCCCGAGGTGACGTCTGCGTCCTGGGGCTCTGACGTGATGCGAGGCCTTTCTGCGCCGAGGAGGAAACGCAGACCCGAGTCTTAAACCGACCCGGCAAAGCGCAGGGGCACCCGAACCAAACCCCTCCCGTTCAAGGCAACATCCCAAGCAGACATAAACCCCCCCCAAACGTTCCCACGAGGACGCACGGGCTTCTCCGCGGACACAGACCTCCGCCGCTGGGAGCCTGGGTGGCGACAAGCACCGGGCCAGGCCCCGCCGTCCGCCCACCCCCAAGAGGGCGAGGCCCCGTGCACACGGCACCTACACCGTCAGTCGTCTCCACGGAGCCGAAGAGCGGAAAACAATGCTTTTCGGCGACGGCCACCCCGAGGGCCGCAAGCTGTCCGTGCAGGGCAGGGCAGGGCAGTGGAGCCGCCCGTGCTGGGTCCTCGGGGGGCGCGTCCCCTCCCACGGCCCCGCGGCCACACCTGGTGCCTCCTCCAGTCGGGCTTCCGGCGCCCGCGACTCCATCTCTAACGCTAACAACTGACGCTTTAGAGAGACTCCGCTGGCGGCCCCCACAGTGCTGCCGCCAGGACGCTGAGCGGGACCCTGGGCGCGGTCAGCAGGCGTCTGTCCGGCCGTCGGACTCGGCCCCTTTGCTGCGAGCGATTCCCCGCGTTCCCCGTGGGCACGGGCGGCGGGCACCGGGCCCCACCAGCCCGCCCCGCCCCGCCCCGCGCCACCAGAGCCCTGCACAGCGGCGGCCACAGGCACGGGGACCTGGACGGGCGGGAGGCGCAGTGTGTCGTCCACTTGGCTAATTTTGCAGGGAAACCTGGCGACAAAGGCCCAGGAACCCAAGAGCTGCTCGACGAGGAGCGTCCTCGTCCGGTCCCCCCGAGGCGGGGTCTGGGGCCAGCGACCCCGAGGACAGGAAGGGCCGCGTACGTGCCGCGCCCTGCGGTGGCCACACTGGTCCAGGGGACGCGGAGGTGCTCACTCACCACAGTCCAGCTCTTCGGGGGTGATGGTGGCCACCGAGCGCCCCTGGATGCGGCGCGGATATTCACAGGTGGCCGCTGCCTGCGCATTCCCCGACTTGGCGTAGGTTTTGAGCAGATCCGCCAGCCACAGGATCTCGCAGTCGCAGTGAAGCGCGTTGGAGTCCAGTCGCCTGACGGACGGAAGACGGTGAGGCGCGGGCACCGGCAGGTGGGACCCCGCACGCCGCCGCGCAGGACAGAAGGCCGCGTCCGGGCGGGAGGGCGCCGTGAGTCCGCAGGCGGCGGTGGAGGGGGCCGGGCGACCCCACCTGCCGCCGCAGCCCGGCCTCTCGGGCCGTCTCCGCGGCCCCCGCGCCCCCATCACGGGAGCGCTCCCCGGAGCGACCTTCCCACCGTGCAGCTGAGTCTGGCCGCTGACGGCGTTACCCAAAGGCCCCCGAGCGGCGACGGGAGCCGCTGACTCCACCCGGGTTTGCCTGGGACCTGGGCTTCCCAGCCCCACTCTCCCGTCCCTGGCACACGGGACGATCGCCAGCCCGGGCCGCGGAGCAGCCCACGGGCAGGCGCGGGTACCTGCCGCCACCGGCCCTGACGGCCTCGACCCTACACAGCAAAGTCCTCGCGATAAGAGAAGCAAGAAGCGTAGAGGCCTCGGGAAATCCGAGCCCGGTTTGCTTAACGTCTCGCTGCGTGAACGCTGAACCCCGGGGACAGCAGAGTCCTCCCTGCATGTCACTCCCAGCCCAGAGAGACGCGACACAGGATTAGAAATTAACTGGAAGAACTTAGACTTTGGGAAAAGTCCCGGTTGCCTCTAACAGGGTCGACGCGGGTCAGCGGGGCTCCCGGCGTGTGAGCGGACAGCTCGGAGCCCCTGCCCGCTCCCCGGGAGTGACCCGCACCCGCAGCCCGGCCGGGGACCCGGGGACCCGCGGCGGCAATCGGGGCTGTGCCGAGCACACACTCACAGTCTTTTCATGGATTCCAAGTGATCGAATGTTCCCGGAACCAAATGTGTGATTCGGTTGTTATGTAAGAATCTGTCGAAAGAGACAATACGACAAACCGAGTTTATAAACCGCGTCTCGCGTGCGTAGAAGAGACCATCAACAGTCAGATAAACCAGCCGTTAGCAGGCAGCTCGGCCGCTGCACGGTTTGACCTCAGTGAATCTGAGACGTCACTTAGGAAAGAACTTGGGCTTCTTTTCTGTTTTCTCCCTATTCCCAAAGCGGCGGCGGTCAGCCCCGCCTGTGGACCGTGAGGCTCGGAGCGGAGACCGCGCACCGCGCGACGTCGGGCGTCTGGACTGACAGCGGCCTCCTCGCCCGCACAACCTGGGAGGGCGGCGGGAAACCCAACTTACAGCCTCTCCAGCTTCGGCAAGTGTTGGAACGACTCTGGGTCGAGAGTTTCTATCTGATTAAAGTGCAGGTACCTACGAGCGTACAAGGAAAAAGAGAGAGAAAACAAAGAACCAGGTTTTAAACACTTTTCACTCTGCGCAGGTCTAGATATTTTGCTCAAAAAAATGCTTCCTAAGTCATTCCAAATGCGTACGTCCGGACTCTCTAGATGCCCTACATTTGGGGGAGACCAGTGAAATCACCAAACACCAAGACTAAAAATACAACGGGCAAGTGGTGGACGGGGCGTCGCGACGCTGACCCAGTCTCTGCACGCCCTGCACGCCCTGCAAGCCCTGCACACCCTGCTTGCCCTGCACACCCTGCACGCCCAGGCCTCGCCACATGTCCCTGCCTCCGTGTGGTGCCCGGGAGGGGCCAAGTCCACGCAACCCTCCTGACAGCACGGACATAAGAACGTGAACCTCTGTTCTAATCTTCCGACCTCATCCATGACCTCAGGGGAGGCTGGACTCCCACTGGGACCTGAGCCTGTGCAGACAGTTAAACAGCGAGGACCACGAGTCTTCTCAAATGTGTGCCCGTTCCACGGAACGTCCCGCATCCACTCTTCTGCTGTCTCCTTGCTTTTCCACAATTTGCACATTTTTTTGGCACAACTAATTTCTTCTCATTTTCCTGAATACTACTGCTCCTCTCACTTTGAAAAAATTGGCGTTTTTTCCCCCTAAAGCAAAACGCCAGCTGTGGGCTTGGCCACGTGTGGAACCCAGGGTGCTCTGCAGTGGGCCCCCCACCCACAGAGAGGAGATGCCGCTGCTCGCCGGGAGGTGCCCCCAGGCCCTGCAGGGCCACAAGGACAGGGCACCCACAGATCCCGGGGTCCTCAGACCCAGACGCCGGAAGGTGGTCTCGAGACACAGCCCAAGTCCTTTGGAGACCTTCCCTGACGGTGGCAGCACCATGACCAAGGTCACCACGTTCTGTTGTCCTTCCCTGGCCCCTGCTCCCCTCCTGTCCCCCGGCCCAGCTCCCCAGGAGGGCACCACGGTGACCACGAGTCAGGGAGGTTGCACAGCTCAGGTCAGAGCCCCCCACGGTCAGGACCCCCGACTCTCCCCTCCCCTCCCCTCCGGGGCGGGAAGCCTGCAAGTAGGGCGACCAGGGAACAGCAGGAATGTCCAATGGGGAGCTGCACGGGGGTGGCTGGGGAGACCCCGTTAGTGGGCAGGTGAGCCTGGGGAGGTGCCCGGGGAGGAGGGAGGGCGGCCGACAACCTGCCTGTCCTCATCCTCATCCGCTGCCCGGACTCAGGTGGAGCCCACCGCCAGGCCCAGAGACCCCGCAGCCCCTGGCCGCCTGGGTGCCCCGCACCCTCCCAGGCCCCAAGGAAGCCCCGGGCCCCAGCTCCAATCCGTACCCGACGCTGGTGTCATGCGTGCTCCTCGCCGCCTGCCTCTGGACAGGGAGGAGGGGCCCCCGGGGCAGCAGGAGCCCCGCAAGGGCCGCCCCCACCACAGCGCCGTGCACACCCCCAGAAACAGCCTCATCTCCAAGCGCGGCGCCCTCCCTGCAGGCAGGGGCCGGTCCTAAGTGTCTCCGTGTCCCATTGGACCCTCGCGACATCCACGGAAGGGGAGCCACGTCTCGTGCAGGGACCCCCTAACTAAGCACCCAACCCGGGGGTCCAAAGACGTCCTGACCAGATCCGCCGTCCCCAGGACGGTCGCTCGGAAGCAGCGCTTCCCCCAGACTCTGCCTCCTTCTTCCTTAAAAATGAGTTGACTCTTCCCCCGTCGGGGGGGCACCACCTGCTTCTAGGGTTTTCGGCACATGCAAATGGGACCTGGCTTCCCAGGTGACGGCGATGGCGACCTCACGGCCCCGCCCCCGGAGGACCGTGTCCGATGCGGGCACTCGGTCCTCACGAGCTCTCCGTCCGCCTGGATGTCTTCCAGACACTTCCCTGGGTTCCTGCACGCCCTGCGCTCTGCGCCTCCTCCTCTCTGGGGCCAAGATCACACGAACCCGACACACCGCTCGCTGCGCCCCACACACCACGAGGTGGGCAGCGCGGGTCACACCCGAGTAAACACGCTCTCGATGCAGGAGCCTCGGGTGAGCCCCTGCAGCGCCCGGTTTCGGGGTGAGCCCCCACCCCCAGCTCTGCCGCTGGGCGTCCGGAGAGGCCCCTGCGCCCGCCCACCCACCCGCCCGCGGGGAGACGCGCAGACCCACGGACAGCTGCCGCCCAAGGCCACGGGGCCGCGTCACAGCCACAAGCCCTGCCGGGCCCGTGACGACAGCCGAGCGGCCGCCCCGACTCCCCAGAACCACTTCAGCTCAGTGGGAAGTAACGGGCCCACCCGAGCAGGACAAACCCCTTCTACCGGGAATCCTACTTAAAAAGGAACACGCGGGCTGCGCAGCAACACTGGACCCCGCAGGCGGCCAGAGAAACAGCACCCGACACGCGCTAACCAGGAACACGTGGGACAAAGTGCCTTTTTTTTTTTTTTCTCCAGAATAAGGACATAAAGGCAGACAGTCAACTGGAACAGGTGCAGAGTCATGGACAGGAAACGGCCCCGCTGGGCCCGCGCTGGCCCGGGTAGCCCGCCCCGAGGCCCCTCCGCGCCCAGAGACTGTCCCTGCTGCCAGCGGGTGCCGTGTGGCGGCCGGGGCCCCTCGGTCTCACTGTCATGCCCCGAGTGAGGACCCGGGGCCGCCGCCCACCGCGGGTGGAGGGCTCGGTCGGACCGGCTCCCCCCCGCATGCACGCGTCCCTACGTCCCCGTTAGTACAGACATGCATCGTGCAAACAGCACACTTAGTGCACCTTCCCTGCAGGAGGCAAAGGGCAGGTGACATCCCAGACAGTCAACACACAGAGGGACACTTACAGTTGTTCTAGAGAGGCAAGTCCCTTAAATGCTTGCCTGTCAATTGCCTGGATCTCATTCTTGTACAGATAGCTGAAACAAGAAACGGAGGCGAGTTAGCACACGCGGCAGCCCGGGACTTCGCACGGACGGAGGAATCACGCGGACACGTGCAGAGACTTGAAATTAAGGGCTGTGTGAGGGGACGAGCACCACGTCCGGGCGGCAGTGCCGTGCCCCAGGCGGAGGCCCCCCGCCCGCCCCCGAAGGAAGAAGCCTCCAAACCAGAGGTCGCCCGGCCACCGCCGCGTCCTCCCAAAACCCGCAGGTTCTTGGAGTGCAGCTCGTGACCTGCGACCACGCACCTGCTTCAAAGCTGGAAGGGAACGGAACCGCTTCCCCCACACGCGTGTGTGACGGGCACGGGTCACAGGTCCTGCATCCGGGTGCTTTAAGATGCCCGGGACCCAGGTGGGGAGCCGACGACACGAAGCCTAAGCGTGTCCTGAACAGCTCACCCACCAGGTCCCAGTCTTACGAAACAAGCAACGTCAGAGGGATCACGGACGTGACCCGCTGCCCGTTTCATCCCGTCTGCAAAAGCTAAAGGTTTTTACATTTTTCATTGGTTGGAAATTCCAAAAGAAGACGGGTGGTGCGTGACCCAGGACAGTCATCTGAAACCTGACATTCAGAGTCCAGAGCCGACCGGGACACGGCCCGGTGTGGCTCGTCTGGGGCCGCGTGGTGGTGTAGACGCCCTGCCTGGTCCTGTGCAGTGTGTCGGCTCCCGGGCGAGGACCTGCCAGCCCCACGGCTCCGGGGACACGACCCGGGTGGGTACCGTCCTCAGAAGCAACACGCCTCTGCGGCAGCAGGTGTCCTGGGCCCCACAAACGTGGTGACCTCGAGGTGACGTGTGTACACACAGAGACGTGCGCCCTTGGCGCTTCTCCCCTGCCGATGGATCCAACCCCCCAGCGTCCCACCGCGTGTCTGCAGGCGCTTCCCCGCGCCCCGACCCCAGCTGGGCCTCCACCCGCGGAGCCGATCGCCTGCTCCGTCGACAGGGGCCCTGCCCCCGGGACCTGTGCCCTGCGTGACTCTAGCTCAGAAATCGGTGCAGGCTCGTTGCACAGGACCAGCCACGCGGCCTCTAACCAGTGCCATCCCGCGAGGCGGCTGCCAGTTCTCGGTCGGCACAAACCCGCCGCGTGACCCCCAGGCCCTGGGCCCACCACGGAGGCTGTGCCTGCTGGGGGGTTGGAGCCCGGCCACCCGTTAGCTCGTGGCCTTGGGACAGTGCCGACCGCTCTCCTGAGTAAAGCGGAGGGAGCGGTGGTTCCGGGTCACGGGAATGAGTGAGGACGCAGGGAGGGGACGGAAGGAGGCCCTGGGGGGAGCCAGAGGGCCAGCGCCCGAGGACCAACACCTCCTGGCACACACAGCACACGCGGCAGGAGCGCGCGAGACCACCGAGGCCCGCGTGGACGTAGTGCGCTGCCGGGACGGGAGCACCCTCGGCCCCAGACCACCCCGCAGCGTCCACCCGGCCCGGGAGGCCTGTCCCCGACTCACGCCTTCCCACACGTCGCTGGGCCCCAGCGCACACCCAGCACTCCGCTCCCGAAGGCGCTGACTGAGCACAAAGGCAGAAACCACCCATCTCAGAGAGCCCTCAAACCGCGCAGCGTCCAGGTGCTGCGGGGGGCACCCTCCGGCCAAGGACGGGGTCAGATGGGGAAGGGGGACCCCTTCTCGCCCTGCCCCTGGGTCGCGTCTCACCACGGCCCCTGCCCTGTCCTGCTGACCCCTGCCCGCCCTCCCCAGGGCCCGGGTGCCTTCCTCCAGGGGCTGGGCGCCCCGAGGCGGGGGCAGGTGCCTGCACGGGGAGGTCCCGGGAGGCGAGGCTTACAAAGCATCACTTTAAAAAAGTCCTTTTGAGTGAGAAACGAGGTATCCCAAACTATTTCACACTAAATCTGTTTGCAGATTAAAGAATATGTTGCTCTTGATTCATCCAAACCAAAGGCAAAATATAAAATAAAAAAATAAAAGTAATACACACGGACACACAGAGCGGATGCCGGCTGTGAGCTCACTGGGCCTGCTTTCTCAGAAAGCAAAACCTTTCTTCTGGAACTTGTACCGCACTTAAAATTCAAAAACAAAACACCATAAATAAGTAAAAACTCAAGAATAAATAGGAGAAAGCCTTTCCCTCGTTTTTAACATGAGCAACAAAGCTTAATAATGCTCACAGGTGGGGCACCCAGGTGGCCCAGCGGGTTGAGCATCAGCCCTCAGTTCGGGTCATGGTCCCGGGGTCCTGGGATCGAGCCCCACATCGGGCTCCCTGCTCAGCGGGGACCCTGCTTCTCCTTCTCCCCGCCCCCCACTCTCGTTCTCTTCCTCTCAAAGAAATAAAATGCTCAAAACAAAATCTTCATACATTATTCTATTCTAAAAATTAACAAAATATACCAAACATGGTGGAAAAATATGTACACCGGACACTTTGGATGATTTTCACTGAGGAATGTGTATTTCTATGAACACAGGTAAAGTCATTACTAGTTAGGAACCAATGATGTTATCTAAAAGTCAAACGGGTTTCAAAATATACACTAACGATGTGACTTTATTTTTTAAAAAAACGCGTAAAAAAATAAAAATTTAAAAATTCAAAAAAATAGGGATCCCTGGGTGGTGCAGCGGTTTGGCGCCTGCCTTTGGCCCAGGGCGCGATCCTGGAGTCCCGGGATTGAGTCCCGCATCAGGCTCCCAGTGCATGGAGCCTGCTTCTCCCTCTGCCTATGTCTCTGCCTCTCTCTCTCTCTCTGTGACTATCATAAAATTAAAAAAATAAATAAATAAATAAAAATAAATAAATAAAAATCTTAAAAAATAAAAAAATTAAAAGTCAACGTGATTTACAGATGTTCACGTTCACTTATGACATAGTTTCCCAAAAAATGCCACTGCTCTAAATCCCTCATTAAAATGATTCTCTCTGAAAGGTCATCGAAGTCTTAAAAGTAAGAATAAGTTGCTGAAAGCACAGGACACGTATTTTAGCTACAATCAGGAATATTGGAATGTGAGTCTTAATGGCTTCCAGTCTTTTTTTCTTTTTTTAAGATTTTATTTATTTATTCATGAGAGACACGGAGAGAGAGGCAGAGACACAGGCAGAGGGAGAAGCAGGCTCTGTGCAGGGAACCTGACGCGGGACTCGATCCCGGGACCCCAGGGTCACGCCCTGAGCCCAAGGCAGATGCTCAACCGCGGGGACCTAGGGACCCCAACGGCTTCCAGTCTTAAAATCGGCGCCTACAGAGGTATCAAGCCGGCACTCGCCCGCGAGGTCATCCCCTAACCTACCAAACTGACGTTTTAAATGCTCAAAAATAAATGAACTAAAATCAGTTTTAAAAAGCAAACTACAACGTTACTACCTAAAACCAGAGGCGTGAGGTCACCCGGAGGAAGACGGGGAAACGAGCAGAGACGAGTGACACTCCCACACCAGAGCCGCAGCGGCAGAGGGGCCACGCGTCCCCGAGAAGCGGCTGTGGTCTGACCTCCTTCCACCTGCCCCGCTGACGGCGGGGACGCGTGCTGACCGGGACGCGGGGAAGCGCTTCACACCGGTAAGAACCCACTTCAAAAATCCCAGCCGCAAATTCACCGGCCTTTTGGGAATAAACCCTGACGGGTGGAAGCATGTATATTAATTTGTAAACTGCATAAAACTCAGGCCCAGGATGCAACAGTCGGTGTGCAGACGACACAAGCTTTTGGGGTCAGGCAGCGATGGGTCACTTACAGATATTTTAAGTTCTCCAGGTCTTCGAACGACCCGCTCGGTATGCTCTTGATCTGGTTGTTGTTGAGAAGCCTACGGGACAAAGTCCGAGTTAGAAGGACGACACCCGCACGTCTGGCCCGCGTCCTGCGAACACGTTTCCACCGCCCGGGAAAGCCGCCAACGACTGGGGCACGGAGCGGGCACCAGCGCTGGCCGGGCCCTGTGTTCCCGACGGGGTGTTGGGCGCTCACCCTCCGATGATGCGTTTCCTCGGGGCACGGGGCCCCGGGCTGCCCACGGTCCCCCTCCCTCCCTCTCTATGCAGCGAGTATCTGTCTGTCCTGCTGTCTGTCACGGTCCACCTCGGCCGACCGCGAGGTCAGTGTGCACCTGCAGGGTGGTCCCGCCGGGGTCCGACCGCCCCCTGGGCCCCGGGGCAGCGAGGGCACACCAGCCTCCAGCCCAGCTCAGCCGCAGAACCGCTGGACGCCGGTCAGGCCCCTCGCCTTGCGCTGCCCACGCGGGGGCACAGGTGGACGGCGCCCAAGCCCCCATGGGCCCGGCTAGCCGGAGACGCGCTGGGGCAGGTGAACGGGCAGGGGGCTGAGTCCCCCACAGGGAGAGGAGGGCAGCGCGTGGTCTGGGTCACACGCGCTCCTGAGGGACCCAGGGGTCCACGGGTGTGGGACCGGGACGGGACGGCAGCCGGGCACCGACCCACGGGCCTGGCATCTCCGTGTGCGTGCTCTATTCTCGGGTCCCCCCGTCCACGCTCCCCACACCCGCCCGACTGCGGATCATCGGGCCGCGCGGCACTGAGGTCTGCCCACAGCGAAAGCCGTGGGGACGTCTGTACCCGTGTCCTACTCGGGCCCAGCAGAATGTCTGGACTTACAACGTATTCAAGTTTCTCAGCTTCCTGAACGCCCCGGGCTGGATCTCTCGGATTCTGTTAAAGCGAAGATCCCTGGAAAAAAAAAAAAAAAAAAGAAAGAAATGAGTTAATACAGAGAAATACGCCATCGTGACTGGTGCCGCGTCATCTCGCAGAGTTCCAACACGGTGACAGGACGGTGAGGAGCTGACCGTCGCAGCGCATGCCCTGGGCCCATGATCTCACGGGGGCGGAGCCAGCGCGTGGAGATCTGAACGGCAGGGCCCCCCCGACCTACGGCCTCACGCAGCTCCGCTGAGACCACGCTTCTGGGGGGATAAAAACCTACGGCAGGCGGGCACCGGCCGAGGTCGCCAAGCTGTCCCCGGACACTCAGGCCCACCCGCACGTGCAGCACCGGGGCCGTGGGGGGGCGTCAACGTGTCAGCACCCACCCCAACACCTCCCCGAGCTGGATTTCGGGGGTTTATCCGTGAACCGCCCGCCACGTTTTCTCCGTGAGTTTAGACCCAACATCTTAAAACCGCGAAGCTCACTGTGACCCGGGAAGGTCCATCCGTCCAGCGCGTGGATGGAGACTCGGGACTTGCACACGCGTGTTTTAAACAGTTCCACTTGCGCCGGGGGAACAGTTACTGACGCTTTGGGGGCAGAGGGACGACCCGAGCAGCCCAGGGCAGAGCAGAGCGCGAGACCGCCCACGGCGGGTGGGGCCCCGGGCAAGCGCGGGGCAGCTGGCGGGGCGGCCCGGCCGCGGAGCAGGTGCGCGGCCGCCCGGAGCCACGAGCTCAGCGGCTGAGCGCGGCCAGAGAGGCCCACTTTTACCCTCTGAATTGAAGCGCATCAGTATGTGAAACTAAAGTCTGTGACTTTAATTTAAACCTATAAATTTAACGTCTGTGAACATCACCGAAAAGTAGGTAAGAGGCCACTTCCTTTATCAAAGTCTCGGACTAATGAAGATTCCTTGTTCGCAGGCCCAAGCCCCAGGACAGTGAGGCAGGGTTATCGGGATCGACTGGGGGCCCCCACCCACAGGAAGTCCGGCTCCGCACCCCAGCTGGGGTTTGGAGAATCCCTATGGAGACTTCACAGACGGGAGCTCCGTGGGGGGGGCATGCGCGGGCGCCCAGGGGCGGCCCCAACCCGGGTCCTGGGGCGACATCCGGTCCAAATCGGGGATGACGCTCCTCTTGTGACACGCACTGGCATTTCTAACGTTCGTGAACTTTTCAGGAATTTGATTACACTGAGCCGAGGTAAGAGTCATCGTAGATTTACAGAACCGGTTCGAGTGGACGGGGCGGCGAAAGGCTCCTCAGAAAGTACGTGGCTGAGATGAACCGTGTTGGCTCCGGAGTGAGCCCGGTGGGGCATCTGCCTCCTGGCTCTGGGTGGGGTTCTCGGGAAGGGGAGGTCTTGGGTGTCGGTCCCCACCTGCCCTGGGCGGCGAACCTGCCCTCACCCGTGTGCTCTCGCTGGTCCCCGAGAGCCACCACCATGTCCCCCCGGGGCTACGTGGCTCCCCGCACTGACTGTGGCTTTTAAATACAGCAGAAGTTAACCTCCATCCCTAGGAGAACGCTGCAGGTGGTTCCGCCGGGGAGATGCTGAAGCCAGGCCCCAAGGGGAGAGCAGGCGCCTCCGGAGCCCGCGACCCGACCTGTGAAAGTGCAGACTGGCCGAGCTTCAGTGTAAACAGGTGATGGGGAAGCTCCCTCCTTGCACGTAAAAACACGGGCTTTCACGGGACTGGGACAGACGCCCCGGGCCCCGTGGAGGACGCGTCCCCCTGGAACGTGGAATGCCACGCACACACGTGCAGCACAATCGGTCCAACATCTCCCACCAAGAAGCCAGGCCTCACGTCCTCAGGAAGGACGGTGGCTTGAGCGCACGCGGCTTCTGACACCCGTTCCCCGTCAGACTCAACAGAGGGGAGACGACATGGAAACCTCCCGAAAGCCAGCCACCGAGGGCCGGAGGACTTGGTCACCTCCTGACGCGGCAAGGCCAGCCCGCGGGTATGAGGCCTGTGCCAGGGCCGGGGGTGGCCGGGGGGGGTGTGCACCGGGCAGCTGCCGTGCACCCAGTTCTGAGCGCCTGAGCGGGGCTGGCCTCACGGACACCTGGGGTCCGGGGAGAACCACACCAGATCTGAATGGCCTCGGGGGGGAAGCTGGTTCAGTGGTGTCAACACACTGGCACACTGATGACGCGAGACACGAGCATGTTGGACACAGAGTTAAAGTCGGTAAAATTAACCTGTTTCTTTCTAGTTTTTATTTTTATTTTTAATTTTTTTAATTAATTAATTAATTTATGATAGTCACAGAGAGAGAGAGAGAGAGAGCAGAGACACAGGCAGAGGGAGAAGCAGGCTCCATGCACCGGGAGCCCGACGTGGGACTCGATCCCGGGTCTCCAGGATCGCGCCCTGGGCCAAAGGCAGGCGCCAAACCGCTGCGCCACCCAGGGATTCCCTCTTTCTAGTTTTTAATAAAACCGCTAGGACATCTAAATGTCGGTATGTGGCCACATCTCATGGTGCGGCCTCTTTCCAGGCAGCCAGGCCAGCCCCCTGCTCTCGCAGCAGACAACCAGAGGACCACACGCCCACCCAGCCAGGCGGAGGGTACGCACGGGCCCCCCCTTCCCAACAGGCGCAGAGAAATGTAAACAATGTAAAGGAAGTGACCTGAGATTCTGGAACTGAAAACACCGAACAGCTGAGATGGAGAGAACATGCGGGGACTTAAGGCCGCCCTGACCACGGCAGGAACTGGGGTGAACGTGAGGGCAGGGCGCCAGAAGGCGCACGGGGTGATGCAGGGGGGACCGCGCCTGTACTCCCACTCCAACCTGCACACACGCAGGCCGCCCCAGACACGGCCCCGGAGCCGCAGCGGGACAGACGGGCAGGGGCCGCGTGCCCCCCACCCCCACGCCGCCCGGGAGAGTCGGGGCCCGGGAATGAAGCCGCCCTGGATTCCAGGATGAACCAAATTCCCAGTCATAACCACAGATCATCGAGGCCTTTTCAGCCGAATTGATTCCCACTGTGTGCGGAGTATTGGAAGGGATTCATTAATTCCGTAACAGTGATGATTCTCTTAAGCAACGTTCTCAGCGGGGTCTCCGCGGGGTCTCCCGATCCTCATCAGCGGCATCTCCTGGGAACTTGCTAGAACAGCCGATTCTGGGCCTCACCCCCAAGCTTTGGGGGTGGGGTCTGGTAATCTGGGTTTTAATCATCTCTGCAGGAGGAGCAGGTGACATTTGAAAACACTGCTCTTCGGTAACGCTGGGAGGGGGCAGCGTGCATGTGCGTGACTGCATGCGTGTGTGCAAGTGTGCCCATCTGTGTGCAGATATGTGCGCTACAGCTAGTACACACGTGCATATATGTATCTGCACACGTGCACGCATACATGTGTGTATGCACATGCATGCAGGAATACACACATGTAACTGCACACCTGCGCATACATACACAGTGTACCTACACATAGGCACCCACACACCTATACACATGCACAGCCATGTGCACACATACACCATGCACCTGCACTTCATGCATGCACATGCACATACACACACGTACCCACTAATGTGCACATACACATAACTGCACACACATACATACATGTGCACAGAGGTACACACATGCACACATATACATGTGCCTGCACATGCACGTGCATGCAAATGTACACACACGTACATACACATGCACTTGTATGTTCACATGTACCCGCAGGTGTGCATGCATCCACACATGTGTATGCATGTGCCTGCACAAGCATGAGCACACATACCTACACACGTGCACACGTACTAACATGTGCCCACACATGCCTACACATACACAGCAGGTGTCTGCTCATCCCCTCGGTCTTCCTCTACATTGGATCCTTAGGCCATTTGTCATCACTGATGTAGAGCTTATGTTAAATTTAAATGCAAACCAATTAAAAAGTGGTTAAAACCAAGTTATACTGTAAGTACCTCCCTACTTTTTTAAGTTATTGAAATAAGGTCTACACATGCCTGGGGAAACAAAATGTCTGACCCTATGGAATATAAGACCATGGAGGGTCACTCCTTGCCTGCACTGCTCATTTAATTTAGATGCAGAATTCTTATTTTTACAATTATAGTAAGTATTTCCACAAATAATCGTAATACGGAGAAAAATGTAAACGTAAAGATCTTCTTCTTGACGTGCAAAGGGGTTACGTCCCTGTTGAAAAGGCATGGGATCCACCTAACCGACTGGCTCCGTGCCTGGCCAGGACTACCTACTGCACTCAGACGCTTGCAGAACCTCCTCACACAGAGCCCGTTTTGATCCATGTGATTTACCGAGCACAGTGCTGCGGGTGACACCCGGGTGACGGGTATCAGTAGTTGACACCTGTCCCGCATCACAGAGGACCCCACTGGGTCCCGCTAGCTCCAAAAAAGACCAAAATCCAAATCCCAAGTATGGCTTCTGAGCGCATAGAGCTTCACACCATCATAAAGTTCGAAACTGTGAGTTGAGCCATCGTGAGTCGGGGACTGTGCGCAGTGTCTGTAGCCACAGCCCTGCTTCTACAAGGAACTATAAGTGCTGGATTATGCCCCGAGCTGGGCAGTAGGCCCGGGGGAGCCGAGGGAACCGGCTGAGCTGTGCAAGGGGCCCTGTGACCCTCCCATGGCATCCTGCTCCGTCCAGAGGGAGGGCAGGGGTGGCCTGCATCTGGGCCACCTGAGCGACATGACCCTAATCAACTCAATACAGCCACTGCTTTCTGAAATCTAGCATTTTACCTTAAAAATGTATAAGCACCTCACATTCCACTCTGTCTCGTGGCTGCTCTAAAACAAGGCGTTTGCCAACGGCGGCGAGAAGAGGCCTGCCACGCTTCTGGTCCGGCCTGGCCCGGCGCAGGGAGCTGCGGGCCTCCCCGGGGTGCCCAAAGGCACCTCGGGCTCCAGCCGAAGCTCATTCTCTTCCCCCACAAACCCCGTCTGCCTCTCCAACTGCAGCAGGCGACTGGCACCAGCCACCTGGACAGGTGAGCCAGCTCACCCTGTCTCATTCACTTCCTGCCCCCGAGGCACCGCCAGGCCATCTGGTGCACGTTTCCCACCGCTCGCTCCCCTTCCTGCCCCACGGACGCTCAGCAGGCCAGCGAGAGGCCTGGCCCCATCCGCAACCGGCCTGCACTCTGGGATGGAGCGCACCCCTCCTGCCGCTTGCTCCCGGCACCAAGGCAGCACCCCTGCCCCAGAGCAGGACCCCTGCCCTCGGCCCTCCTGCAGAACCCGGGGCAGAGCTGGGCCCTGTCCTGCGTGGGCAGCACGGTCGATAGGGAAACCCGCCCGGCCTCCCAGACCAGGCCAAACGGCACCATTGGGAGCACACGTCATCTTAGGTGAACCCCTGCAGCTGTGACCACCCCGATGGGGAACCGCGTGCGGGCTGACCGAGGACCAAGACCTTCCACAGGCTCTGGGCCACCCGCAGAGCCAGGACCACGTGTCCTGAGACGCTTACGCCATAAAACTACAACGGAGAACCCCGGAAGCACCCTGATTAATCAAAGTCTTAATGAATGTGCGGGAACTGATTTAAAATCTCCACCACAGGCAGCCAGCAGCCCCCAGGACCCAGGCCCGCGCACCAGCTGCCGGTGACCCCGGTGTGGGCCCTTCGGGGCGCCCACCTGCACCTGTTTAGGGCTGTGCATGCCGAGGGCCCGCGGCCCCGCTGCCTCCTTCGCCTCCTTCCGCCTCTGCACTGTGGTCCCAGCTTCCCCTCCAAGGTAGACCCTCCTCTCCCTACTCTGGCCGCGGCCCCGCCCCTCACACTGGGGCCCCGCCTCCTCTCGCCGCGGCCTCGCCCCTCACACGCGGGCCCCGCCTCCTCACTGCGGCCCTGCCTCGACGGCGACAGCTGACAGCTCCATCATCCCGGCCCAAACCCCCCATCAGGCCCCGCCCCTCACACTCGGGCCCCGCCTCTTCTCACCGCGGCCCCGCCCCTCGTACTCAGGCCCCGCCCCTCACACGCGGGCCCCGCCTCCTCTCACCGCAGCGCCACCCCCCGCGGCAGCAGCTCCCTTATCGTGGCTCCGCCCCTCACCGCGGCCCCGCCCCTCGCAGCCCCTCGCCGACCCCTGCTCTGGTCCCTCGTTTCTTACAGAACAGTCAACAGGTGGAGCACCTGCGCCTCTCCTTTGCTTTCCTCCCTGGTTGTGAGCTTGCTCCTTCCACAGCCTTGCAGGGGCCCTGTCACCCCGCAGGGGCCCCGTCACCCCGCTGGGGTCCTCAAGGGGTCACAGACTCCCCTCCAGTGGGCGCAGTTACCCAGCGCACGCTGCGACCTGCGTTCTGCAGGTGTCCCTGCGGACTTCCGCGGAGGCCTTCCTGGAGCAGATGCCTGAGCTCCGCGCTGCTGGCGGGGGATGGTCACAGGTAATAATAGCTGACACCTGCTGCGCACCTGCTGCGGCCTGCTGCGGCCTGCTGCGGCCTGCTCACTTCTGCAAAGACTTCCTAACTTCACGGCTAGCACGCGACCCCGCAGGGACCCAGACCCCGATGGTGCCCCCACCATGATGCGGCTGGGGTCAAGGAGGCCGGGGACGGGGCTCCACCGTCTCCTGAAATGGACACCGACGGAGGATTTGAGTAGAAAGTGCGCAGTCAGGTGGATAATGTGGGGAGGGATGAACGCATGAGCCTGGGGACCAAACAGCCTCCGGGCACTTGCATCCTCTGGACAGAGGGGCCTGCCCCGAGCAGAGAGGACCAGGGCAGCACACAGGAGAGAGGGCAAGCTGCCAGCACCGCCGCCGGTGCCAGCAGGGAGCCAGCAGTTCGGTGGGCCTCCGGGACCCTGCAGGTCCTGGGGGAGCGGCGGGACCACGGCAGGCATGTCCTGCCCGGAGGCCACCGAGCCAGAGGCAAGGGTGCACGCCAGCGTCTGCTGAGCAAGCAGGCAGAGGGCACACGGTCACCTCTCTAAGGCTGACGGCGGTTCTCCTGCCTCCACACACAGCTCCCCCTGCCCAGGGGCCTCCCAGGAACAGTCTGGCCAGCACGACAGCCCGTTTCCGCAGCCACGCTGGGGACACACGGCCCAGACCCCTCCACCCCGGCGGTGTGCGCAGCTCGCAGCCCTGCAGGATGAGGCCCCGTCCTGGCCAGTCCAACACCAGCCTGCCCGCCACTCACCCTGAAGGCGACTTCCCCAGGCTCAGCGCTCCTGTCCACGGAGCAGGGTCCCCGCATCACCCCTGACGGGCCCACGCGAACAGGAAGCACAGGCCGCTAGCCCAGGGGAAGCAGTAAGACCGACCGTCTGTTTCTGACCAGGACAGACAACCAGCGCTCGGCATCACCTGCGCCTGAGCCCTAAACTCTCAGCAAACCAGCAACCGGTTGGGGGCTTCTGGCCTGTGCTCACTGTTCCTGCAGCTGGACCAGAGGACGGACTTAACTCCCATCTCCCCCTAAAACCTGTCCTTATGCAGGGGACGTTTAAAAATATAATTTAAGGGCACCTGGGTGGCTCAGTGGGTAGAATGTCTGACTCTTGGTCTTGGCTCAGGTGGTGATCTTGGGGTCCTGAGGCCGAGCCCCGCATTGGCTCCATCCTCAGTGTGAAGTCTGGGATTCTCTCTCCCTCCCCCTCTCTCTAGTCTCTCCTTCTCAAATAAAATCTTTTAAAAACACAATTTAATTCAGTCCCGTACACAAAACGCAAGTGGTAAGAGAGCTTAAGGACTCAGGAAGAGGGGAAGACGAGGTGGAGAAGAAGCAGATGAAGAGCAGAGGGCAGAGGCAGGAGGCGGGCTTGGCTCGGAGCATCCCTGCAACCAAGACAAGGCCTGATGTGTCACAAGACTCCTTAGCCCCAGAACGTCCCTCGGGCCAACAGATGCTCTCCAACGTCCGGCACATAAGTGCAGGTAAACGACCTCCCGGAGGGAGGCTGACTGTTGGATTCCGCGTGCCGGTCCCGCGCCTCACCCGGAGCCACCAGCACGACTGGAAGGCAGCAGTTACACGGATGTCATCCTGTTGATCTTGGCCCGTGCTCGCCGCCTCCAGAGCGCCTTCTGACCCCGCATTCAAGGCTTCGCTGAGCCTGCGGGGCTCGTGTTGTGTGCACGGGTAGCAGGCATGCACTCCCCTTTCTCCAAGTTACTAAAATCTTTTTTTTTTTTTTTAATTGCAGGTTAGCAAAGGAAAACCCAGTGCAGGGTGATGACGAGAGGCAAGAGCCCGGGTCAGAGGCCTGGCCGCAGGCAGGGCACCGCACGGGACCAGGTGTTTGTGCACAAGGGACAACTCGGGGAACCTGTGCCTGCACCTGACAGGCAGGACCAGCTGCCCCCAGGTCCGGACATGACACCCCGCTCCCGGGGAGCTCGTGCGCACGCGCCAGGGCTGGACCAACACGAGTCCACCCCCTGGAACGCCAGGGTGGCCCCCAGACCTGTGCCCCGGGCCCGGGCCTGAGCCTCCTCCCCCACCCGGCCGGGTGGCCGCAGCCAGGGCCAGGTCGGCGCCAGCACCGGAGGCCGCGCCCCCCAGCACCCTCCGAGAGGCCCGGCCGCCCACCTGCTTTGCTTCCCACGCCGCCCTGACTGATGGTTTCATGAAGTACAGTCCCCAAGGTGCCCACAGGTCTAGTCATGGGGCAGGTGCCGTTCGGCCTGCGACCGACCAGTGGCCACATGGCCTGTACCCGGCGCTCGTCCCAGGTGGCACCCACAGGAACCGGCAAACACGGGGGTCACTGCTCAGGCACAGGCGCCCAGAGGGCATGTGAGGGGGGCAGGCCCAGGGCAGAGGAACAGGGTCCATGCACAGCATGGCCTGGGTCCTCTCCCCTATAACCCCGAGGACCAGGGGCCAATCCGGCAAAGTGCCAGAGCCCGGCACCCCCCAGCCCCGAGGACCCCGTCCCCCTGGACCAGGGTGCGCGCTCGGCCGCCCATACAGCGTGCGCTCCCCAAAGACGGCGGTTCTGGCGGCGGGCGCTCCGGGTGCCGGGTGCCACGTGGCTCGGCTCGCCACGGCTCCGCCTCCGGGTCTGGGCGCCAGGCGACCAGGAAGGCCTGGACGGGGAGCAGAGAG
Organism: Otocyon megalotis megalotis; assembly: GCA_017311455.1. Classification (NCBI taxonomy): domain Eukaryota; kingdom Metazoa; phylum Chordata; class Mammalia; order Carnivora; family Canidae; genus Otocyon; species Otocyon megalotis. The sequence goes on from JAEUCK010008105.1 coordinate 37,291, forward strand.
GGGCAGGGGCTCCGTCAACGAGGCGGACGGTCTCAGGGGAACCCGGAAGGCTCCTGCCCCGGGACGGGAGGGGGGTGCCTGCAAGGAGCCTCCCAGCCCGCACGCGTGGCCTCCACCCACGCACAGGCCGGGTGGGGCCCTAACTAGGACACAGCTCCGGGCTCGCGGCGTCCACGTGTCGGGGTCTCCCCGAGCCCGGGCCCAGCCGGCCGGGGACCTGCTCCGCCGCCCTCAGGACCCCGGGCCGGGGCGCCCCAGCAGCCCGACCTTGGGTACCTGGCTGATGCCTTCCGCGTCTCGGGGGGTGAAAGAGGATAGAGTAGAACGAAGAACAGAGAGGAAGGCAAGTGTTTCTCCAATGCACACTTCAGAGCAAAAACAACTGAAAGTCATTCAAAGCACAAGACAGAAAATGTCAAAAGGAAACTGACTTTTGGGAATAAATCGAGGTATTGACCCATTCAAAGGAAAACACGCACAGCGGTTTCTATCTTGGTTTCAGCTGCGGGGAGGTTTTCTTTTATTAGAAAACGTACAAAAGTCATGATGATGACAGTTCAGTATTAGGTCTCCCTGGGACTCGCGATGTCCTTCCCCGCGCAGGAACGGCGACGCTCCCGCTGGGATTTGTGCCGCAGGAGGTTTAAATAATCGGGACATTGTCGATCTTGTTTTACGGGGTTTAAATTTCTCCAGGGAAGCTTACAGATAATACACGGGAGACACGTACCCGGGGATTGATTGACCCAGGGCGTGAGGAGCCTCGTGACACTCGGGACGCAGGGAGGGATGGAGGGGGACGGGGCGGAGTCCAAGGCCTCCCCTCCACCCCCTAGGGCGTCAGGTGCAGGGACCCAGCTCTGCGGGGACCTGCTGCCCACAGGACAAGGGGCGGAACTAACCCAGACGAGAAGTGGCCGGAAGGAGGGAGCGCTGGCAGGGAAGACTTCTTCCTTTCCCTTTCTGTTGTGCACAGACGGCGAGGGGACAGCGAGACACAGCCCGCTCCCCAAGGACGGCGGCCCAGGCCGCTGCTCCCAGGCGTCCCCGGTCCCAGCGCGACGGAACAGGGGGCTGCTGCCCTGAGCCTGAACCTCACGCTTCCCTGCAGCCTGGAGAGGAGGAGGAGGAGGCTTCTGGCACGCGGTGGGCAGCGGCCGGGCTGTGCCCACCTCGGCGACTCTGGGGCCGGCTGTGCCCCCAGCCCGCGGGCCCCGCACCACTCACACTTCCTGGGCCGTGGCCTCGCGTGGAGGGCAGCGTGACCACCTGCAGGGGCGCCCGACAGCCGCGCACAGCCTGGGATCCTCATTCACCTGCCACTTCTGATGGTCCCCTGGAGTCCACGTCCCAGAGCCCATGCCCTGGAGCCCACTCCGTGGAGCCCACTCCATGGAGCCCAAACCCTGGAGCCCGTGCCCCGGAGCCCACTCCACGGGGCCCACACCCCAGAGCCCACCTCCCTGGAGACCTGGGAAGGCCCCTGTGGGCACTCACCTCGCCACTACCCAGGCGCCCAGCCCCATGTGCTGGGAGGAAGCGTGTCCCCTCCCTGAGGCGCGGGGACCCTGCGAGCTGCCCCTGCCCAGGCCCCAGTGCCCAGGCGTGTCCCTCCTGCCCCCTCACAGGCCCCCGGAAGGCGTCCGGGGCCTGCAGCTCACAGCCACAGACTTGGGGTGGAGGCTCTGCACGGGGCTTTGGGCCTCAGCTGGGGCTTCGGGGAGCTCTCCTCTTGTTCTCAAGCTCTGCTCACAGGCCAGGTAAGAGCAGGCAAGGGCGACTCCCGGCCCTCGGCCCAGGTCTGTCTGCACCGGCTTGGTGGGCCCCGGCACCGTGTCCACCCTGCCCCGTCCTATTTATTTATTTCCAGGCTTTACAGTTTCAGGAATGTGGTTTTCCAGGCCACACGTGAAGGCAACCAATTTGTGCAAAGCCTTCCCTCTGCCCTACAAAATGCACAAAATAAATCTACTAGTTTATGCATTTGTTGCCTCTGGAGGAAAAATATACCCCAAACTTCTTCCACGGGTGTTCAAAAAATGAAATCGGTATTTTTCCTACTTTCCAGACACTGAAGTGCCACGGGCTGTTCCCAGGGCCATTGTGTCCCGTCCCAGGAAGCCCAGCACGCAGGGGTTAAACCGAGGACAGCCGTGTAATTAGAGGGAAAGGGGCCCCGCTCCCGTCTTCTAAGCAAACAAGGAGACACACAAACACCGCATGGGCGAGCATGAAATCCGTTCTCTGCAGCTCAGCGTGTCAGGGAAAACAGAGCAGCGGACGTCGTTCTAATTAGAAACAGCCAGGAAAACAGCAAATAAATGGGGCAGGATCCCAGCAGGACCTGCCAGCACAATCCTGGGCCACGGGGGGCGGGAGCTCCTGCTTTTCCTGAGAACGTGTTCGTGCGGCCTTCCTGTTATGAAAACAGGACGCGGGTGCGGATGAGTGAGTGTCTCCTCCGGCGGGGAGCGCCTGGGTGCGTGGCGGGGTGACCTCTGCGACGTCACGGGGCTCGAGGTCGGGTCCACCGGCTCTGGGGCTGGGGCCCTGGGGGAGCCAAGCAGGCGGCGGTGCACACAGCGGGAAATGGCTGACGCACCTGCCAGGGCGCGGGGACCCTGTGGGGACCCTGCGGGGACAGACGCCCGGTGCCAGCCTCTGACCTGGGTGCCCCCACAGCAGGCTGCACGGCCCTCAAAGGGCCCTCCCTGCAAGCCGATGCCACTCGGTGTCTGAGGACTTGTCCGTGGGAAGCAAAAATAGTGTGTGCACACGTACACACACATGCACGCACGCACATGTACATGCACACACGTGCACACCTATGCCACATTGTGCACACGTGTACACGTGCACACCTACACCGTGCACTGTGCACATGCACACACGTATGTGTACACACACATGTGCACACGTGCACGCATGCTCTCTCCAGGCCACTGCTCTGAGCAGGTCTTGTTTTCTCGTTTGGCAGCAGGGAGGCCGAGGGCTGCCCAGAGGAAACAGCAAAGGCCTGAGTCCCTCCTCCACGTTGCCCGGGCTGCGCGGTCCCGGACAAGCGCCTTGACCTCTCTGGTCCTCGATCTCCTCTGCACGACAAAGCAACGATGTTACCTGCCCATCTGGCGAGGATCGTGGAAGGAGGTGAGCAGAGCAGAAAACCACTGGTGAGAGGTGAGCGCGGGGGCCCGGGTCATCCGCTGGAGCGAGCGGTGGCCTGCGACCCCACGGAGGCCCTGAAGAGGCCACCTGCAGCCCACAGCGCACGGCGCGCCTCCAGGGCACTCGTGGGCGGGCACAGGGGGGTGAGCAGGCTGGCACGGCCCCAAGACCCTTGGGTTCCCGGGGTGCGCTCCTGACGGCCCCTTCCCGGGTGCGATCCGACGAGGGTCAGAGCGGGGCACACGGCTGCCCGACCTGGGCCTGGGTACGGTGCGTGCTTCAGGGAAGGACGGCCGTGATGCGGAAGCCGTGCCCGAGCCCGTGTGCCCGCATGTCCAGGACACAGGGCCACGGGCCAGGCCTTCACGCATCCCGAGCCGCGGCGAGCGGGGACAGAGCGGGGAGCCCGGGAGCTCGCACCCTCCGCCACCGACAGCTAATCCCAGGGTCCGCGGGGAGTCTGAGGGCGCAGATTCCACAGAGGCGGCCACGTCCACGGCCTCTTTGTTCTCCGTCCGGGCGCCTGTGGACCCGTGCAAAGCTTTCAGCCCCGGGCGATCGCATCGCGGGCTCAGCAGCTTTTCCCGACTGGTAACCAGGGTACGGGGACAATGAAGCCTGCAGGGACGCGCACACTCCCCTGCAGCGCGACGCCCCGGCTCGGAGGCTCCCAGGGAGGATCCTGCCTCTGCAGACGCTCACCTACCCCTGGATGAGGCGCCAGGGCCAGCTCGCCGGACTGCGGATGTGCAGCAGGTCGTATCTACAGCCGAGTCCTCCCGAGAAGGAGCCACCGAGTGGGAAACCGTCCAGTGCGCGACCGGCCGCGATGACAGTGTCCGCTGAAGGGGAATCTCGGGGATGAGTCAGGCTGACTCGCAGGAAACCGAGATGCGTCCGTCCAGACGTCACGAGAGAAGACGAGCACCGAAGCCCCAAGCGACCCAGCGCCACCTCCGAGCCGACCTGCCGTAGAAGCCTGGCCGATGCTCGAGCCCTGGCGACCGGCCGCGGGACGACAGGGTTAGACGCGCGACACGCACGAAGACATCGCCCAAGTCAAGCGCGTGGAACCCCGGCGGGACACGGGATCCGTGAGCTCTGTAAGGCTCGGGGTAGGAGACGGCGAGGCGGGCAGGCCGGAACCTCAAGCACCAGCCAGCCCAACGCCGCGTGCACGGAGCTGCCCTCGGGATCCCGGCTGCCGCGAACCAACGATTCATAGGCCCCGTGCACGCACACACACACACACGCTCACATCCGTGCACACACGTGCGTACACACGTGTACAATGCACACAGACGTGCACACAGGTCTGCAACACGTGCACGCGGGCGTACACACAGGCTCACACACACGTGCACACACAGGTTGGGTGGGAAGGGCAAACGCCGGCAGGATATTGGACGATATTAAGAAATCTCCGCTAATGTTTGATGCTTTACTTATTTTTTAGGTTGTTTTTATCTTTTAGAGATACACTCAAGTACATACAGACGAAATAAAAATGAAACTAAGAAGTGGAAAAATACGTTTCATTAAAAGTAATATATTTTATGAAAAACCTAAGATGCCAGCTTGACGTGCACCATCGGGGCTAAAGATCAGGACTGTTTGTGGTTATGCGCGTGCTCACCCGGGAATTTATTGTAAGTGCCCGGGATGGAAACCACAGGACTTCTGCAAAGAAACTCCTCTCTCCCCCCTTGCGGCCAGCAGGATCCCCGGATGCACACCCAGGGGTCACGTCTTCTTTTTTTAGATTTACATTTAGATTTAGATTTATTTATTTATTTGGCAGCGAGAGAGAGAGAGAGAGAGAGAGAGAGAGAGAGAGAGACAGAGGGCGCACACAGGGGGGAAGGGCGGAGGGAGAAGCAGGCTCTCTGCTGACCAGGGAGCCCCCTGCAGGACTCGATCCCAGGACCCTGAGATCACGCCTTGAGCCGAAGGAGGACGCTGCACCGACGGAGGCCCCCAGGCACCCCTCCCCACGGCACCTATCACAGCACCTCGTCCTGGACGGTCAATTCCATGGAAACCTTTGCAGGGCTCCCGCATCGGCAACGACCGCGTGCGCCCCACCACCCTGTGCCCACCGGGCCTCTCCACAGGGTGGGCAGGGTCGCACCGCAGAGCCCGGCATCCACCCACGCGTGCCAGGGGCACCCCCATCCCGCCCCGGATCGCACTGCAGCCGGCGACGACCCCACATGGCCCCTTGCTTCCCAGGCTCTAGGACTCTGCGCCCAGGGCCCTGCCCGCCTGTGGACGCCCCATGACCCTGGGAGGCAGATCCAGGCCTCGCCGACGGGCACCGGGGAGCACGTGCTGAATCAAACAGCGGTGAGCGCGGTGGGCGACGGTCCTCCCCGAGACCCTCCGTGTCCATGTCCTTCCAACAGGACAGAACTGGGAAGAGGCCTTGAACTACGCGGATCAGCTCCGCTCCCGGTCTGTTGCTGTGGTGCAAGCAGTGCGCGAGGGGTCAACACTGCCGGGAGGCCTCGGGGACCCCTCGCTGCCCCGTGCCCGCCCTGTGCCCGCCCTGGCCGACCGTCCTGCTCCGGGGACTCCAGAGGCTCTTCCAGAACCACCACCTGATGAGACAGAGACCCCCCTCCTGGCACAGGTGACCGCCACCCGAGGAGCCAGGGTCTCGGATTCCTGATGTTTGCACGTGTGAGAGACATTAGACCCAGACGCTGCGTCCACGGCAGGTGCCCCGAGGCCCCAGGGCAGCCTCCCTGTCCGCCCGCAGCGAGCACCACGGCGCCGTGGGCACACAGACGCCGCTGCCGTAAGACACCGAGACGGAGCTGCGAGCCGGGAGAGGAGCCGGCGAGGAGCCGCACGGCCGGGGCAGGTGTCAGCAGCTGCCCCTCCCCCGAGCCACAGGAAGCAGCCCAGGGCTCTCGGAGCCCGGCACCGACGGGGGCCGGATGGTGGACACGTGAGAGCCGGGGACGTGGGGCACCGGCACCGGGACCCGAGCCCTCCCGCCCCGCACACCTCAGGAAGCAAAGGCCGGACGCAGGAGGGGTGCAACCTGGGCCCCTAGGCTTGAAATGAGCCCCTGAAACGGGCGATCCGGGGTCCTGGAACCCTGGGCCGACCCCACTGATGGGCAGCAGACCGTCTCCACGTGGCTCTACGAGTCCACACCGCCGCAGGGCGCAGCAGTCCCCGTTCCAGCCGCCTACACGACCCGCCAGTCACGGACCTACTCCGTGACAAGCGGAGGCCACCCGTCCACCGCGCTGACCTACCACTCCTACCTGTCGACTAGACCCCGCTCCGCCGCGGCGCTGACCTCCCTCCCCCACCCGCCCCCTAACCGAGCCTGCGGACCCCCGGCCCCACTGCCCTCCAACTGGCCGCCGCCGAGCTCCCACGCCGACCTCACCGGCGGCCCTGGGCCGGCTCCCTGAGTCACCGTCCCTTTGTCCGTAACCCTGACAAGCCGGCGGGAAGGGAGAGGCGGCCCTGGAGAGGGGAGGGGAGGGGAGGGGAGCGGGCAGGCCAGCAGATGGCACCAACCCAGGGTGGACGCCTTCCAACCCCGGGAACGGCGCCCACCAGAGCCAAGGGCCAAGGGGACTCGGGATGGCGGGAAGAGCAGGGCCTGCGGGGCCACCGGGTAGGACGGGACGGGCCCGGCGCTGTGGCCCCCGCGCCCCTGTGTGGCAAGACCCCAGAGAAACGGCCCATCGGGGCGGGCTCTGTGCCCATCAGGGTTCCCTTGTCAGACCTCAGGCCGCACGCGTGCAGGCCAGTCCCCAGCACCTGTTCTCACCCAGACCCTTCCCAGCTCCGGGGCTGGCGGGAGAGACGGCGACGCGGACGACGACACGGATGCACACGCTCCAGGCACAGGCCGGGCACTCTCCTCACCCCTACGGCCACGGCTGGTTTCCTTACCTGAGAAGCGGGGCCACCAGCAGGTGCTCAGAGGGTCATGGTGATGCTCGGGACACACAAAACGACTGCGCTGGGGGCAGCAGGGGAGAGCCAGGCGGGGGCCAGCTCGTGCCGGGGACGAGGCGTCTTCGGGCCCCCATCTGCTCAGCACACGGGAGGCCGGCGCAGACGGAAGCGGGGGATGCGGGTGCAGGGGCGGGGCGGGGCGCACATCTCCTTTCGAGAAACAAGCGAGCCGACCGCGCCGGAACACAGGCGGAGGAGGAGACCCCTTTCTCGGTCCAAGCGCATGGGCGGCAAAGTACAAGTTTTCTCCTTAATGTGCCTAAAACGTCTTCCTGAAGGAAGGGCCTTGCTTACGTGGTAATAACATAACTAAAGGACGGGAGCTTCTTTCCTTTCCCCAAAAATGTTTTCAAACAAAATAATGAGGGCTGCAGACACGGGCTCCTCTCTCCTTCCACCAGTCGTGCAGGGGTGTGCGCAAGGTGGGTGCACGCCCGGTGCGGGGGATGGGATGGGGGGTGCACGCTCCGCTCTGGCCACCTGTCCGCGTCCTCCGGGCTCTGTGCCGACCACCAGGCGTTTCCGGCCACTCTGAGCCGTGTCTGCAGCCACAGCCAGCCGGTGTCGGCTCCCACCACAGGCTGTTTATTCCCTTAATATTTTCTGGCTCCAGTTCCCCAGAGAGCCGTCTGTTCTTGGTCAAGGCCAGGCCTGACCATAGGCATCGGGCCAGCGCATGGACTCACTGTCCTTGGGCAGGCGCCCACCAGATCCACCCAGTGTGGCCAGGACAACCCGGGTCACGGGAGCCCACAGGGCCCCTGCATGGTCAGGCCTGAGAAACAGACCCACCAGGGCCTGGGTGTGTCCACACCAGCATACCTGTGAGGCGGTACCGACTTTAAGGAGAGGTTTATTATGGAAGGTCGGCAAGTCCAAAGTGTGCGGGATGGGCCAGCAGGCTGGGGACCCGGGAGGGAGGTGCTGCGGGAGTCCCAGGCCCTTCTGCTGGAAGAATTCCTTTCCGCTCGGGGCTCCCTGGGCTTTTCCTCCCAAGCCCTTCAACTGCTTTGGTGAGGCCCACCCTCGCGGTGGAGGATAATCTGCTTTGCTCAAAGGCTACTGACTTCATAAAGTCTAGAATGTCTCGCCGATAAGATGGGTTAGTGTGGCCCAGCCAGGTGGACACCCCAAACCAACCATCAGAGGCACCCAGGCAGGCTGCGGTGCAGCCTACTTAAGGCAACAAACCGCACCATTTAAACAGCTGAAGGGGTTAATTGAGATCATTCCCGCGGAGAGGGACAGACAGAGCCTGCTCTCTGAGTTCAGCAAAATAAATGGATAAACACATGATCCCACCGGGCACTCACCCAATCTTCGCCGACTGGTGAGCAGAGCCGCATTCAGTCAGCAGACGCCAAGCCCAAGAAGTAAGCAGGCTCCACCAAACAGACTCCCTGTCGCTGCTTTTCCTCAAGCCTCCAAGCAGGCCGGGTTTTAATAACCCACACTGAGGAACCGGATCATAAAATGGAATCCGTCAACATGGACAGCGAATAGCTCCCCTCCACCCGAGGGGCTCATCTCACCAAAGGCGCTTCCTACACAAAGTTTTAGGAAGACAAGAGCTGCAACCCCATTAATTACTGAGCAAGAAAACGTTGTAGAGAGCTGGAAAAGACAGCTTCATCCATCAAACAACAGCACAGAGGCAGACGGGGTTACGGACCCCGGCAGGCGCTCACGACGGATGGGGTCGGGGTGAGCGGTCAGGGGACGCACACGGGCCTGGCACAGAGAAGGGACGTCAAGCCCAGCCCAGCCGAGGACGCCCCTCTGGGAGGTCTTCTGCAGGGACCTTCGTCCTCACCTGGGTTACCGCAGGTGACCAGCCCTCCTGCCCCGCCCGCAGCTCCGCGGGGGGCGGCCTCCCTCCCCGCCCGTCCTGATCCTCAGAGTCCCTGTGGCCTGGGAGTCCGTCCCCACTGAGACAGTGTGAAGCCCTAAGGCGGCGCCCACGGTGCAGAGCTGGGTCCTGTCCAGCCTCCAGCTGCTGCGTAGGAGCCTGGAAGGAGCCGACAACGACCACATAGTTCTCTGCCGGACGTCATTCTCGGGGAGCAGTCGAGAAGAAGGCTGTTTACACGCACAACTCCAAGAAAGCTCAGAGGAATTAGAAGGCTTCTCCGTGGCTAAAAAATGATAAGGAACTGGGATTTTTTTTTTTTTTAAGAGGGAGAGAATCCCAAGCCCACTCCATGCTGAGCACAGAGCCCGACACAGATCCCCATCCCACAACCCTGAGATCTTGACCTGACCTGAGCCGAAACCAAGAGTCCAATGTTTCAGCAGCTGAGCTCCCCAGGCACTCCTGGGAAGTGGGATTTTACAGCTGGTGCGTCCTGAGCTTAGGAGACAAGAGTCTGGGGTCTATGGAAGCAGTTCCTCCCACAACCACTTCCTTTCCTGCGCCCCTCTAGCTAGGCTTACAATCCCACTCCTGACCCAGGCAGTGAAGGAAGGAGCAGGCCCTGGGCTGTGTTGGGACAGAGGCATGGGGCCACCACATATGGGGGGCCCTGCCCCCTATACAGGGAGCCCCTTGCAGCAGGGTGTGCATGACTCAGCACCCATGTTTGGCACTAACACGGATGCTAGTAAGAAGGGAGGGAGGGATGGACAGGAGGGCAGATGTATGGAGGGGCAGGTGAGTGTGTGAGGGGGTTGAGAGGTGATGACTCTGGATGGGTGAGTGGAAGGATGATGGGTGGATGGATGGACAGGTGGACAGATGGATGTGTGGGTGGGTGGGTGGATGGATGCATGGATGGATGGATGGACAGGTGGGTGGATGGATGGATGGACAGGTGGGCAGATGGATGGATGGATAGGTGGATGGATGGATGGATGGATGGATGGATGGATGGACAGGTGGGCGGATGGATAGACAGGTGGGCGGATGGATGGACGGATGGATGGATGGATGGACGGACAGGTGGGCAGATGGATGGACAGGTGGGCGGATGGATGGATAGATGGGCCGATGGATGGATGGATGGATGGATGGATGGATGGACGGACAGGTGGGCAGATGGATGGACAGGTGGGCAGATGGATGGACAGGTGGGCGGATGGATGGATGGATGGGCCGATGGATGGATAGATGGATGGATGGATGGACAGGTGGGCAGATGGATGGACAGGTGGGCGGATGGATGGATGGATGGATGGATGGATGGACACGTAGGCAGATGGATGGGTGGGTGGATGGGTAGATGGATGAGTGTGGCGAGAAGAGAGGATGCATGACTGGATGGAGGAGGTGACACAGATACTGACGTAAGAAAATTACACAACAAGGAACCCACAAGAAAACAAATGCTGGAGATTAATATTGAGCCACCTGTTGCCATGCCAACACAAACATCCCAGTCTGAATAAATAACAACGATGACTAACTGTATCCACTTTGATTGCTATTTTTGAAAGTTAAAGTGCCGCTCAGCTGGCTGTAGAATTTCTAAATTATTGTTCCACTCCAGGAAGCGAGGAGCCTCATCTAGCTTCTCCGTCCCCAGCGGAAGCTGCGAGGGGAAGTGAAGCTTGGGCTGACCGCGCTCTCCAGAGGAGCTGCAGCGTGTCCCCCGGTGACTCTCTCAGGTCTGCGACGCGGGCTCCTTTCCACACACTCGTGGGTGAAGAACTCTCCCTGCCCATCGGCTCCAAAAGCCTCGCTCCCCCCACAGGAGAAAATAACGAACCCCGAGCTCCAATCACTGCAAAGGCAAAATGTACGATGCCAACCTCCTGTCTCCCGAGGGCAGCTCCGAACTCTGCGGTTACTGTCCTTGGTCCTTAGGCGGTAATTAGCGTCAGGGCCGAGCCGGGGCGCTTCTTCCGCAGGAGCCGGTCACCACTGCCCGCTCCCCGGGGCCCCGCAGGTGCCGGCGGCGTGCGGCCAATTTCATGCTTTTCAGACTTCTGGGTTTGGTCTGTCAGAGAAAACTGCATTTCTAAAGCGCCCTGAAAATTACGTCCAGTGGCATTTCCTGCCTGAATCACAAGTATCCGCTGCAATCAGAGTAAACGCACAAGGGGATATGACAGTGGGGCTGGGAGCCCGAGGCACGCGCCCACCGGGAGGAGCCCCGGGGAGGAGCACTGAGCCCCCGGGAGGAGCCCGAGCCCACAGGAGGAGCACCGAGCCCCAGGGAGGAGCACCAAGCCAGCCCCAGCGGCCCACGCCCCTCCCTCACGGCCCACACACCGCCCACACACCGCTGCTCCCTCCCCAGACTCCGCCTGCCCCGTTAAATTTAGCACACTCAAATTGTGATAAAACATGTTTCCACAGGAAAAGCATCT
>JAEUCK010008106.1:0-55746 GCA_017311455.1 Otocyon megalotis megalotis
TTTAAGTTTAGAGCTAGGGTTAGTGTTAGGTTTAGGGTTACGGTAGTGGTTAGTGTTAGGGTTAGTGTTGGGTTAAGGCTTACGGTGAGGTTTACGGTACAGGTTAGGGTTACGGTTAGGGTTATGGTTAGGCTAAGGGTTAAAGTTAGGTTTAGGCTTAGGGTTAGGGTTGCGTTACAGGTTAGGTTTAGGGTTAGGGTTAAGGTTAGGGATAGGGATTGGGTTAGGTTTAGTGTTAGTTTTACGGTCCAGGTTAAGGTTAGGTTTAGATTTAGGGTTAGGTTTAGGGTTACAAAACAGGTTAATTTTAGGGTTAGGGTTAGGGATATCTTCAGGGCAGGTTTAGTGTTACGGTACAGGTTAGGGTTAGGTTTAGGTTTAGGGTTAGGGTTATGGTACAGGTAGATTTAGGGTTAGGGTTAGGGTTATTGTTACGGTTACGGTACAGGTTATCTTTAGGTTTAGGGTTAGGTTGAGTGTTACGGTACAGGTGAGGGTTAGGGTTAGGGTTAGGGTTACGTTACAGGTGGGTTAGAGTTAAGGTTAGGGTCACGATACAAATTAGGGTTATGGTAAGGTTTGGGGTTAGGGTTACGGTACAGGTAAGGTTTTGGGTTAGGGTTAGGGTTATGGTTAGGGTTAGGTTTACGGTTAGGTTTAGTTTTACGGTACAGGTTAGTGTTAAGTTTAGGGGTAGGGTTATTGTTACGGTACAGGTTAGGGTTAGGGTTAGGGTTAGGTTTAGAGTTATGGTTACCGTAGAGGTTAGAGTCTGGTTTAGGGTTAGTGTTAGGTTTAGGGTTAGGGATACAGTACAGCTGAGGGTTAGGGATTAGTTTAGGGTTGCCGTACAGGTTACTGTTAGTGTTAGGGTTGGGTTAGGTTTGCGGTACAGGTTAGGATTAGGGTTAGGGTTAGGGTTACTGTACAGGTTACGATTAGGGTTAGTGTAAGGGTTGCAGTACAGTTTAGGGTTAGGGATAGGGTTAGGGGTACGGAACCAGTTAGAGTTATGGTTAGGTTTAGGGTTAGGGTTAAGTTATAGGTTAGCGTAGGTTTAGGTTTAGGGTTAGGTTTAGGTTTACGGTGCTGGTTAGTGTTAGGGTTAGGGTTAGGGTTAGCGATCGGGTTATGGTATAGGTTAGGGTTTGGGTTAGGGTGACTGTACAGCGTAGGATACGGTTTAGGGTTAGGTTTTCTTTACAAGTTAGGGTGAGTGTTTGTGTTAGGGTTAGGGTAGGTTTGCCATAGAGTTTAGAGTTATGGTTAGGGTTAGGTTACAGGTTAGGTTTAGAGCTAGGTTTATGGTTAGTGTTAGGGTTACAGTACAGTGTAGGGTTAGGGTTAGGTTTAGGGTTAGGTTTACGATACAAGTTAGGGTTAGGGTTAGTGTTAGGGTTAGGGTTACGATATAGGTTAGTGTTAGCGTTAGGATTAGGGTTAGGGTTAGGGTTAGGTTTAGGGTTACGATACAGGGTTAGGGTTAGGTTTAGGGTTACGGTACAGGTTAGTGTTAGTGTTAGGGTAAGTGTTACAGTACAGGTTATGATTAGGTTTAAGGTTAGTGTTACGGGACAGGAAAGGGTTACGGTTAGGTTTAGTGTTAGGGGTAGGGTTACGGTACAGGTTAGGGTTAGTGTTAGGGTTAGGGTTACAGTACATGTTACGGTTAAGGTTAGGTTTAGGGTTAGGGTTACGTTGAGGGTTATGATACAGGTTAGGGTTAGGGTTAGGGTACGGTTAAGGTTAGGGTTAGGTTATGGTACAGGTTAGGTTTAGGGCAGGGGTATTGTTAGGGTTAGGTTTAGTGTTACAGGACAGGTTAGGGTTAGGGTTAGTGTTAGGGTTAGGTATGGGTTTGCCATAGAGGTTAGAGTTAGGGTTAGGGTTACAGTACAGTTTAGGGTTAGGGTTAGGGTTACGGTACAGGTTAGGGTTAGGGTTCGGGTTCGGGTTCGGGTTCGGGTTAGGGTTATGGTACAGGTTAGGGTTAGGAGTAGGCGTAGGGTTACCGTGCAGGTAAGGGTTATGGTTAAATTTAGCTTTAGGATTAGGTTTACGGTACAGTTTAGGGTTAAATTTAGTGTTAGGGTTAGGGCTATGGTAGTGGTTAGGGATAGGGTTGGGGTTGGGTTTAGGAATAGGGTTAGGTTTACGGTACAGGTTAGGGTTAGGTTGAGGTTTAGGGTTACCGTACAAGTTAGGGTTAGGGTTAGTGTGAGGGTTAGGGTTAGGGTTAAGTTTGCGGTACAGCTTAGGGTTAGGGTTAGGTTTAGGGTTACCGTACAGGTTAGGTTTAGGGTTAGGGTTAAGGTTACGGTACAGGTTAGCATTAGGGTTAGAGTTAGGGTTAGGGTTACGGTACAGGTTAGGGTTAGGGTTAGGGTTAGGTTTACGGTACAGGTTAGGGTTACAGTATAGGTTAGCCTTAGGGTTAGGGTTAGAGTTATGTTTAGGGTTACGTAGAGGTTAGGGTTACGGTAAAGGTTAGGTTGAAGTTTAGGGTTAGGGTTAGGGTTAGGGATACTGTACAAATTAGGATTACGGTTAGGTTTAGTGTTAGGGTTACGTTATAAGTCAGGCTTAGATTTAGGGTTAGGGTTAGTTTTATGGTTACGGTACAGGTTAGGTTTACGGTTAGTTAGGGTTAGGGTTAGGGTTACGTTACAGGTTAGGGTTAGGTTTTGGGTTATGTTTAGGGTTACAGTTCAGGTTATGGTTAGGGTTAGTGTTAGGGTTAGGGTAAGTGTTAGGGTTTCGGTACCGGTTAGGGTTAGGTTGAGGGTTAGGTTTAGGTTTACGGTACAGGTTAGGGTTACGGTTAGGGTTAGGGTTAGGTTTAAGGTTACGTTACAGGTTAGTGTTAGTGTTAGGGTTAGGGTTACTTTTACAGTACAGGTTAGGGTTAGGGCGTGGTAGAGTTAAGGTACAGGTTAGGGTTAGGGGTAGGTTTAGGGTTAGGGTAGGGTTTCGGTACACTTAGGGTTAGGTTTAGGGTTAAGGTTACGGTACAGTTTAGGGTTAGGGTTAGGGTTAGGGTTACGTTACAGGTTAGGTTTAGGTTTAGGGTTAGTGTTTCTGTATAGGTAAGTGTTACGGTTAAGGTTAGTGTTAGGGTTAGGGTTGCCATACAGGTGTGTGTTAGGGTTATGGGTAGGGTTAGGTTTAGGGTTATGGTTACAGTACAGGTTCGGGTGAGGTTTATCGTTAGGGTAACGATATAGGTTATAGTTAGGGATACGGTTAGCGTTAAGGTACAAGTTAGGGTTTGGATTATGGTTAGGGTTACGGTACAGGTTAGGGTTAGGTTTAGGCTTAGGGTTAGTTTAGGATTAGGTTTATGCTACAGGTTAGGTTTAGGGTTAGGGTTAGTGTTACGGTACCGGTCAGGGTGACGGTTAGGTTTAGGGATACGGTTAGGGTTAGGGTTAGGGTTAGGGTTAGGGTTGCCGTGCAGGTGTGGGTTAGTTTTACGGGTAGGGTTAGGGGTAGGGTTAGGGTTACGGTACAAGTTAGTGTGAGGGTTAGGGTTAGGGTTAGCTTTAGGGTGAGGGTTTCGGTACAGGTTGGGTTTAAGTTTAGGGTTAGGGTTGTTAGGGTTAGGGTTATGGTACAGGTTAGGTTTAGGTTTAGGGTTAGTGTTAGGGTCAGGGTTAGGGTTTGGTTTAGGGTGAGGGTTTCGGTACAGGTTGGGTTTAAGTTTATGGTTAGGGTTAGGGTTAGTGTTAAGGTACAGGTTAGGGTTAGGGTTAGCGTTAGGTTTAGGGTTAGGTTTGCCAGAGATTAGGGTTAGGATAGGGTTAGGGTAGAGTTTATGTTTAGAGTTAGGGTTAAGGTTAGGTTTAGGGTTATGGCACAGTTTAGGGTTAGGGTTAGGGTAGGGTTACGGTACAAGCTAGGGTTAGGTTTAGGGTTATTTAGGGTTACTGTACGAGTTAGGGTTAGGGTTATTGTTAGGCTTAGGGTTAGGGTTAGGGTTACGGTCAGTTTAGGGTTAGGTTTAGGGTAAGGTTTAGGGTTACGGTACCGGTTAGGGGTAGGGGTAGGGGTAGGGTTATGGTACAGGTTAGGGTTAGGGTTAGGGCGAGGGTTATGGTACAGTTGAGTTTTAGTGTTAGGGATAGTGTTACGGGATAGGTAAGGGTTACGGTTAGGATTAGGGTTAGGGTTAGGGTTGCTGTACAGGTGTGGGTTAGTGTTACTGGTAGGGTTAGGGTTAGGTTTAGGGTTAGGGTTACGGTACATTTACGGTTAGGTTTAGGGATAGGGTTAGGGTAACGGTACGGTTTAGGGTTAGGGTTAGGGTTAGGGTTAGGTTTAGGGTTATGGTACCCGTTAGGTATAGGGTTAGTTTTAGGGTTAGGGTTACCGTACATGTTAGGGTTAGGGTTAGGCTTAGTGTTAGGGTTCTGGTTAGGGTTATGGTTACGGTCAGGTTAGGGTTAGTGTTAGGTGTAGGGTTACGGTACAGGTTAGGGTTAGTGTTAGGGTTAATGTTACGGTACAGGATAGGATTAGGGTTAGGTTTAGTGTTACGGGACATGTAAGGGCTATGGTTAGGTTTAGGGTCAGGAGTAGGGTTATGGTACAGGTTTGGGATACGGTTATTTTTAGGGTTACGGTACAGGTTAGGGTTAGGTTTAGGGTTAGGGTTAGGTTTAGGGTTACGTTGAGGTTTATGGTACAGGCCAGTGTCAGGGTTTGGATTAGGGTTAGGGTTAGGTTTAGTTTATGGTACACGTTAGGTTTAGGGTTAGGGGTAGTGTTAGGGTTAGGTTTAGTGTTATGGTACAGGTGTGGGTTAGGGTTAGTGTTAGGGTTAGGGTTAGATTTGCCATGGAGGTTATGGTTAGGGTTAGGGTTACAGTACAGGTTAGGGTTAGGGTTAGGGTTGCGGTACAAGTTATGGTTAGGGTTATGTTAGGGTTATGTTTACGGTACAGGATAGCGTTAGGGTTAGGGTTAGGGTTAGGCTTAGGGTTAGGGTTACGGTACAGATTAGTGTTAGGGTTAGGGGTAGTGTTACGGTGCAGGTAAGTGTTAGGGTTATGTTTAGCGTTAGGGTGAGGGTTATGGTACAGTTTAAGGTTAAATTTAGTGTTAGGGTTAGGGTTACGGTAGTGTTTAAGGATAGGGTTAGGGTTGGGTTTAGGGTTTGGTTAGATTAACGTTAGAGGTTAAGGTTAGGTTTAGGGTTAGGTTTAAGGTTGGGGTTAGAGTTATGGTTAAGGTTACGGTACAGGTTAGTGTTAGGGTTAGGGTTAGGTTAAGGGTTAGATATAGGGCCAGGTTTAGTGTTAGGTTTACGGTACATGTTAGGGTTAGGTTTAGGGTTAGGGTTACCGTTCAGGGTAGGGTTAGTGTTAGGGTTAGGGTTCTGGTAGAGCTTAGGGTTTGGTTTAGGATTAGGGTTACCGTACAGGTTAGGGTTAGTGTTAGGGTTAGGGTTACGGTACAGGTTAGGGTTAGGGTTAGGGGTAAGGTTGCGGTAAAGGTTAGCATTAGGGTTAGGATTAGGGTTATTTTACAGATTAGGGTTAGGGTTAGTGTTAGGGTTAGGGTTACAGTACAAGTTAGGGTTACGGTTAGGTTTAGGGTTACGGTTACGGTGTAGGTTAGCGTTATGGTTAGGGTTAGGGTTATGTTTAGGGTATGCAACAGGTTAGGGTTAGGGTTAGGTTTAGGGTATGCAACAGGTTAGGGTTAGGGTTAGGTTTACGGTACAGGTTAGGCTTAGTTTTAGGGTTAGGGTTAGGTTTAGGTTTATGGTACAGTTTAGTGTTAGGATTAGGGTATGTTTACGGTACAGGTTAGGGTTACGGTTAGGGTTAGGGTTAGGTTTAGGGTTACGGTACAGGTTTGTGTTAGGGGTAAGTTTAGGGTTATGGCACAGGCTAGGGATAGGGTTAGGGTGAGGGTTACTGTACAGTTTAGTTTTAGTGTTAGGGTTAGTGTTACGGGACAGGTAAGGGTTACGTTTAGGGTTAGGGTTAGGGTTTTTTTAATTAATTAATTTTTTTATGATAGTCACAGAGAGAGAAAGTGAGAGAGGCAGAGACATAGGCAGCGGGAGAAGCAGGCTCCATGCACCGGGAGCCCGATGTGGGATTCGATCCCTGGTCTCCAGGTTTGCGCCCTGGCCAAAGGCAGACGCCAAACTGCTGCGCCACGCAGGGATCCCGTGGGTTAGGGTTTCTGTACAGGTGTGGGTTAGTGTTACTGGTAGGGTTAGGGTTAGGGTTAGGGTTACGGTACATTTAGGGTTAGTTTTAGGGTTAGGGTTAGGGTTACGGTACGGATTAGGGTTAGGGTTAGGGTTAGGGTTAGGGTTACGGTACCCGTTAGGTATAGGGTTAGGTTTATGGTAAGGGTTACCGTACAGGTTAGGGTTAGGGTTAGGGTTAGTGTTAGGGTTAGGGTTAGGGTTACGGTACAGGTTAGGGTTAGGGTTAGGTGTAGGGTTACGGTACAGGTTAGGGTTAGTGTTAGGGTTAGGGTTATGGTACAGGATAGGATTAGGGTTAGGGTTAGAGTTCGGGACAGGTAAGGGTTATGGTTAGGTTTAGGGTCAGGAGTAGGGTTACGGTACAGGTTAGGGTTAGGGTTAGGTTTAGGGTTACGTTGAGGGTTATGGTAGAGTTTAGGTTTAGGGTTAGGATTTGGTTAGGGTTAGGGTTAGTTTATGATACAGGTTAGGTTTAGGTTTCGGGGAAATGTTAGGGTTAGGTTTAGTGTTATTGTACAGGTTAGGGTTAGGGTTAGAGTTAGGGTTAGGGTTAGGTTTGCCATAGAGGTTAGGGTTAGGGTTAGGTTTACGGTACAGGTTAGGGTTACGGTCTGGTTAGGGTTAGGGTTAAGGTTAGGGTTATGGTACAGGTTAGGGTTATGGTACAGTTTAGGATTAGTGTTAGGGGTAGTGTTACGGTGCAGGTAAGTGTTAGGGTTAGGTTTAGCGTTAGGGTGAGGGTTACCGTACAGTTTAGGGTTAAATTTGTGTTAGGGCTAGGGTTATGGTAGTGGTTAGGGATAGGGTTAGGGTTGAGTTTAGGGTTACGGTTAGGGTTACTTTAGAGGTTAG
This sequence comes from Otocyon megalotis megalotis, assembly GCA_017311455.1. Classification (NCBI taxonomy): domain Eukaryota; kingdom Metazoa; phylum Chordata; class Mammalia; order Carnivora; family Canidae; genus Otocyon; species Otocyon megalotis. Next base: position 7,079 of record JAEUCK010008106.1, read on the forward strand.
GGTTAGGTTTAGGGTTAGATTTAATGTTAGGGTTAGGGTTAGGGTTAAGGTTACGGTACAGGTTAGTTTTAGGGTTAGGGTTAGGTTAAGGGTTAGGGATAGTGTCAGGGTTACTGTTAGGTTTACGGTACAGGTTAGGGTTAGGTTTAGGGTTAGGGTTGCCATTCAGGTTAGTGTTAGTGTTAGGGTTAGGGTTATGGTCCAGGTTAGGTTTAGGTTAGGATTAGGGTTACCGTACAGGTTAGGTTTAGTGTTAGGGTTAGGGTTAAGGTACAGGTTAGTTTTAGGTTTTGGTGTAATGTTGCGGTACAGGTTAGCATTAGGGTTAGGGTCAGGGTTATTTTACAGGTTAGGGTTAGGTTAGTGTTAGGGTTAGGGTTACGGTACTTTAGGGTTACGGTTAGGTTTAGGGTTACGGTTACAGTGTAGGTTAGCATTAGGGTTAGGGTTAGGGTTAGGTTTAGGGTACGGAGCAAGTTAGGGTTAGGGTTAGGTTTACGGTTAGGGTTAGGGTTAGGTTTATGGTACAGGTTAGGCTTAGTTTTAGGGTTAGGGTTAGGTTTAGGTTTACGGTACAGGTTAGTGTTAGGGTTAGGGTATGGTTACGGTACAGGTTAGGGTTATGGTTAGGGTTAGGGTTAGGTTTAGGGTTACGGTACAGGTTAGTGTTAGGGTTAGCGTATGGTTACGGTACAGGTTAGGGTTACGGTTAGGGTTAGGGTTAGGTTTAGGGTTACGGTACAGGTTAGTGTTAGGGTTAGGGTAGGTTTACGGTACTGGTTAGTGTTAGGGTTAGGCTTAGGGTTAGCGTTCGGGTTACGGTATATGTTAGGGTTAGGGTTAGGGTTATGGTACAGGTTAGGTTTGGGTGTAGGGATAGGGTTATGGTACAGGTTAGGGTTAGGGTTAGGCTAGGGTTACGGTACAGTTTAGTTTTAGTGTTAGGTTTAGTGTTATGGGACAGGTAAGGATTACGGTTAGGGTTAGGGTTAGGGTTGCTGTACAGGTGTGGGTTAGTGTTACTGGCAGGGTTAGGGTTAGGGTTAGGGTTAGGGTTAGGGTTACGGTACATTTAGGGTTAGGTTTAGGGTTAGGGTTAAGGTTACGGTATGGATTAGGGTTAGGGTTAGGGTTAGGGTTAGGTTTAGGGTTACCCTACCCGTTAGGTATAGGGTTAGGTTTAGGGTAGTGTTACCGTACACGTTAGGGTTAGGGTTAGTGTTAGTGTTAGGGTTAGGATTATGGTACAGGTTAGGGTTAGGGTTAGGTGTATGGTTACGGTACAGTTTAGGGTTAGTGTAAGTGTTAGGGTTACGGTACAGGATAGGATTAGGTTTAGGGTTAGTTTTATGGGACAGGTAAGGGTTATGTTTAGGTTTAGGGTCAGGAGTAGTGTTACGGTACAGGTTAGCGTTAGGGTTAGAATTAGGGTTACGGTACAGGTTAGGGTTAAGGTTAGTGTTAGGGTTAGGTTTAGGGTTAGGGTTATGGTACAGGTAGGGTTAGGGTTAGGTGTAGGGTTACGGTACAGGTTAGGGTTAGTGTTAGTGTTAGGGTTATGGTACAGGATAGGATTAGGGTTAGGGTTAGTGTTACAGGACAGGTAAGTCTTATGGTTAGGTTTAGGGTCAGGAGTAGGGTTACGGTACAGCTTAGGGTTAGGGATAGAGTTAAGGTTAGGGTTAGGGTTAGGGTTAGGGTTACGGGACAGATAGGGTTAGGGTTAGGTGTAGGGTTACGGTACAGGTTAGGGTTAGTGTTAGGGTTAGGGTTTCGGTATGGGATAAAATTAGGGTTAGGGTTAGTGTTATGGGACATGTAAGGGTTATGGTTAGGTTTAGGGTCAGGAGTAGGTTTACGGTACAGGTTAGGATTAGGGTTAGGGTTAGAGTTAGGTATAGGGTTACGTTTCGGTTATGGTACAGTTTAGGGTTAAGGTTAGGGTTAGGGTTAGTTTATGGTACAGGTTAGGTTTAGGGTTAGGGGTAGTGTCAGGGTTAGGTTTAGTGTTATGGTACAGGTTAGGGTTAGGGTTAGGTTTGCCATAGAGGTTAGGGTTAGGGTTAAGGTACAGGTTAGGGTTATGGTCGTGTTAGCGTTAGAGTTATGGTGAGGGTTACGGTACTGTTTAGGGTTAAATTTAGTGTTAAGGTTAGGGTTACGGTAGTGGTTAGGGATAGGGTTAGGGCTGGGTTTAGGGTTACGTTTAGGGTTATGTTAGAAGTTAGGGTTAGGTTTAAGGTTAGGGTTAGGGTAAGGGTTAAGTTTACGGTACTGGTTTAGTGTTAGGTTTAGGGTTAGGTTAAGGGTTAGGGATAGGGTCAGGGTTAGTGTTAGGTTTATGGTACAGGATAGGATTAGGTTTAGGGTTAGGGTTACCGTACAGTTTAGGGTTAGTGTTAGGGTTATAGTACAGGTTAGGGTTAGGTTTAGGTTTAGGGTTACCATACAGTTTAGGGTTAGTGTTAGGGTTGGGGTTACGGTACAGGTTAGGTTTAGGGTTAGGGGTAAGGTTGCGGTACAGGTTAGCATTACGGTTAGAGTTAGGGTTATTTTACAGGTTAGGCTTAGGGTTAGTGTTAGGTTTAGGGTTACCGTACAAGTTATGGTTATGGTTAGGTTTAGGGTTACTGTTACGGTGTAGGTTAGCGTTAGGGTTAGGTTTAGGGTTATGTATAGGGTACGGAACTGGTTAGGGTTAGTGTTAGGTTTACGGTAGGGTTAGGGTTAGGTTTACGGTACAGGTTAGGCTTAGTTTTTGGGCTAGGGTTAGGTTTAGGGTTACGGTACAGGTTAGGTTTACGGTTAGGGTTTGGGTTATGTTTAGGGTTACTGTACAGGTTAGGTTTAGTGTTAGGGTAGGGTTCCAGTACAGGTTAGGGTTACTGTTAGGGTTAGCATTAGGTTTAGGGTTACGGTACAGGTTGTTGTTAGGGTTAGGGTAGTGTTACGCTACAGGTTAGGGTTAGGGTTAGTCTTTTGGTTAGGATTAGGTTTATGGTACAGGTTAGGGTTAGGTTAGGGTTAGGGTTACGGTTTAGGTACAGGTTAGGGTTAGGGTTAGGGATAGGGTTAAGGTTAGGGTTGTGGTAGAGTTTAGGGTTAGAGTTAGGGTTTGATTTACCATACAGGTTAGGGTTATGGTTAGGGTTGCGGTACAGGTTAGGGTTATGGTACAGGATAGCACTAGGGTTAGGGTTAGGGTTATGGTTACGGTTCAGGTTAGGGTTAGGCTTACGGTTAGGGTTACGGTACAGCTTAGGGTTTGGTTTAGGATAGGGTTACCGTACAGGTTATGGTTAGTGTTAGGGTTAGGGTTACGGTACAGGTTAGGTTTAGGTTTTGGGGTAAGGTTGCGGTACAGGTTAGCATTAGGGTTAGGGTCAGGGTTATTTTACAGGTTAGGGTTAGGGGTAGTGTTAGGGTTAGGGTTACGGTACAAGTTAGGGTTACGGTTAGGTTTAGGGTTACGGTTACGGTGTAGGTTAGCATTATGGTTAGGGTTAGGGTTAGGTTTAGGGTATGGAACAGGTTAGGGTTAGGGTTAGGTTTACGGTTAGGGTTAGGGTTAGGTTTACGGTACATGTTAGGCTTAGGTTTAGGGTTGGGGTAAGGTTTAGGGTTACGGTACAGGTTAGGGTTAAGGTTAGGGTTAGTGTTAGGTTTAGGCTTACGGTACAGGTTAGGGTTAGGGCTTAGGTTAGTGTTACGGTACAGCTAAGGGTTATGGTTAGGGTTAGGGTTAGGTTTAGGGTTACGGTACAGGTTGGTGTTAGGGTTAGGGTATGGTTACGGTACAGGTTAGGGTTAGGGTTAGTGTTTGGTTTAGGTTTACGGTTATGGTACAGGTTAGGGTTAGGTTAGGGTTAGGGTTAGGTTTTAAGTACAAGGTAGGGTTAGGTTTAGGGTTAGGTTTAGGTTTAGGATTAGGGTTACGGTACAGGTTAGGGTTAGGGTTAGGGTTAGGTTTAGAGTTAGGGTTACCGTAGAGGTTAGGGTCAGGTTTAGGGTTAGGGTAAGCTTTAGGGTTAGGGATGCGGTACGGCTTAGGGTTAGGGTTATGTTTAGGGTTACCGTAAAGGTTAGGCTTAGTGTTAGGGTTAGGGTTATGTTTGCGGTACAGGTTAGGATTAGGGTTAGCGTTAGGGTCAGGGTTACGGTACAGTTTACGATTAGGTTTACTGGTTAGTGTTAGGATTAGGGTTAGGGTTAGCGTTTGGGTTACGATGTAGGTTAGGGTTAGGGTTAGGGTTAGGGTTAGGGTTACTGTACAGCGTAGGGTTAGGGTTAGGGTTAGGTTAGGTTAGGGTTAGGTTTTCGATACAAGTTAAGGTGAGGGTTAGTGTTAGGGATAGGGTTACGGTACAGGTTAGTGTTAGGGTTAGGGTTAGGGTTAGGGTTAGGGTTAGGGTTGTGGTTCAGGTTAGGGTTAGGGCTAATGTTAGGGTTAGGTTTAGGGTTATGTTGAGGGTTATGGTACAGGTTAGGGTTAGGGTTAGGATTAGGGTTAGGTTTAGGGTTAGTTTATGATACAGGTTAGGTTTAGGTTTCGGGGTAATGTTAGGGTTAGGTTTAGTGTTATGGTACAGATTAGGGTTGGGGTTAGTGTTAGGTTTAGGGTTAGGTTTGCCATAGAGTTTAGGGTTAGGGTAAGTTTTATGGTACAGGTTAGGGTTAAGGTTACGTTAGAGGTTAGGGTTACTGTCGGGTTAGGGTTAGGGTTAGGGTTAGGTTTATGGTACAGGTTAGGGATAGGTTTAGGGTTAGGGTTACGATAGTTTGGGTTAGGGTTAGGGTTTTGTTTAGGTTAGGTTTACAGTGGTTAGGTTTACGTTTAGGGTTAGGGTTACAGTTACGGTACAGGTCAGATTTACGATTAGGGTTAGGGTTAGGGTTCGTGTTACAGTACAGGTTAGGGTTAGGGTTAGTGTTAGGGTTAGGGTTAGCTTTCCCATAGAGGTTAGGTTTAGGGTTAGGGAATGATACAGGTTAGGTTTAGAGGTAGGGTTAAGGTTAGGGTTAGGGTTACGGTAAAGCTTAGGGTTAGGTTTAGGGTTAGGGTTACGGTACAGGGTAGGGTTAGGCTTAGGGTTAGATTTACGGTACAGGTTAGGTTTAGGGTTCGGTTTAGGGTTGCGGTACACGTTAGGGTTAGGGTTAAGGGTAGGGTTAGGTTTAGGGTTATGGTAAAGGTTAGGGTTAGGGTTAGGGTTAGGGTTGCGGTACATGTTAGGTTTTGGGTAAGGTTACAGTACAGGTTAGCATTAGGGTTAGGGTTAGGGTTAGGGTTAGGGTTAGGGTTACGGTACAGGTTAAGGTTAGGGTTAGGGATAGGGTTAAGGTTAGGGTTGCGGTAGAGTTTAGGGTTAGAGTTAGGGTTTGATTTACCATACAGGTAAGGTTTAGGGTTAGGGTTAGTGTTAAGGTTAGGGTTAGGGTTACGGTACATGTTAGGGTTAGGGTTAGTGTTAGGTTTAGGGTTAGGTTTGCCATAGAGTTTAAGCTTGGTGTTAGGTTTGGGGTACAGGTTATGTTTAGAGTTAGTGTTGGGGTTAGGGTTACGGTACAGGTTAGGGTTAGAGTTAGGGTTAGGTTTAGTGTTAGGGTTACAGTGCAGGGTAGGGTTAGGGTTAGGGTTAGCGTTACGGTACAAGTTAGGGTTAGGTTTAGGGTTAGTGTTAGGATTGGAGTTACGGTACAAGTTAGGGTTAGGTTTAGGGTTAGAGTTAGGGTGAGGGTTACGGTGCAGGTTAGGTTTAGGGTTAGTCTTTGGGTTAGGTTTACGGTACAGTGTAGGGTTAGGGTTAGGGTTAAGGTTAGGGTTACGGTACACTTTAGGGTTAGGTTTAGTGTTAGGGTTATGGTACATGTTATGGTTTGGTTAGGGTTAGTGTTAGGGTTAGGGTTACGGTACAGGTTACTCTTACGGTTAGGTTTAGGGGTAGGGTTAGGTTTACATTACAGGTTAGGGTTAGTGGTAGGCTTACGGACAGGTTCGTTTAGTTTTATGGTTAGGGTTGTGTTAGGGATAGGTTAGGATTAGTATTGGAGTTAGGGTTTTGGTACAATTTAGGGTTAGGGTTAGGGTGAAGGTTTGGGTTATGGTTAGGGTTAGGATTACGGTAAAGGTTAGGGTGAGGGTTAGGTTTAGGGTTACGGTACCGGTGAGGTTTAGGGTTAGGGTTAGGGTTAGGTTTACGGTACAGGTTAGGGTTAGGGTTAGGGTTAGGGTTAAGTTTCCAGTGCAGGTTATGTTTAGGTTTAGGGTTACGGTTAAGGTTGCGGTACAGTTTAGGCTTAGGGTTAAGTTTAGGGTTAGGGTTAGGATTACGGTACAAGTTAGGTTTAGGGTTAAGTTTAGTGTTATGGTACAGGTAAGGGTTAAGGTTAGGATTAGGGTTAGGGTTAGGGTTGCCGTAGAGGTGTGTGTTAGGGTTACAGGTAGGGTTAGGGTTAGGGTTAGGGTTACGGTACAGGTTAGGGTTAGGGTTAGGTTTAGGGTTAGGGTTTGGGTTACGGTGCAGGTTTGGTTTAGGTTTAGGGTTAGTGTTACAGTACAGGTAAAGGTTACGCGGTTACGGTTAGGGTTATGGTTAGGGTTAGGGTTAGGGTTGCCGTACAGGTGTGTGTTAGGGTTACGGGTAGGGTTAAGTTTAGGGTTAGGGTTACGGTACAGCTTAGGGTGAGGGTTTTGGTTAGGGTTACGATACAGGTTAGGGTTAGGTTTAGGGTTAGGGTTAGTGTTACGATATAGGTTAGGGTTAGGGTTAGGGTTAGGTTTACGGTACTGGTTAGTTTTAGGGCTAAGGTTTGTGTTACGGTACAGGTAAGGGTTACGGTTAGGGTTAGGGTTAGGCTTAGTGTTGCTGTACAGGTGAGGGTTAGGGTTAGGGTTAGGGTTACGGTTAGGGTACCATTTAGGTTTAGGTTTAAGTTTAGGTTTAGGGTTACCATACAGGGTAGGGTTAGGGTTAGGGTTAGGGTTATCGTACAGATTAGGGTCAGGGTTAGGGTTCGGATTAGTGTTAGGGTTAGAGTTAAGGTACATGTTGGGGTTAGGGTTAGTGTTAGGGATAGGGTTACAGTTGAGGGTAGGGTTAGGTTTAGGCTTAGGTTTATGGTACAGGGTAGGGTTAGGGTTAGGTTTACAGTACAGGTTAGGGTTTGGTTAGGGTTAGTGTTGGGGTTAGAGTTATGGTACAGGTTAGGGTTAGGGTTAGGGTTATGGTACAGGTTAGGGTTAGGGTTAGGGTTAGGGTTACGGTACAGGTTAGGTGAAGGGTGAGAGTTAGGGTTATGCTACAGGGTAGGGTTAGGGTTTGGCTTAGGGTTAGGGTAAAGATACAAGTAAAGGTTAGGGTTAGTGTTAGGGTTAGGGTTACGGTACATGTTACTCAGGGTTAGGGTTAGCGTTAGGGTTGGCGTACAGGTGTGTTTAGGGTTACCGGTAGGGATAGGGTTAGGGTTAGAGTTACGGTTCAGGTTAGGGTGGTGGTTAGTGTTAGGGTTAGGGTTACGGTACAGGTTACTCTTACAGTTAGGGTTCGGGTTAGGTTTAGGTTTACATTACAGGTTAGGGTTAGTGGTAGGGTTACGGCCAGGTTAGGTTTAGGTTTTGGGTTATGGTTGGGTTAGGGTATAGGTTAGGATTAGGATTAGGGTTAGGTTTTCGGTACAATTTATGGTTAGGGTTAGGGTTAGGGTTAGGGTTACAGTACAGGTTAGGTTTAGGGTTAGGTTTAGTGTTACGGTACAGGTAAGGGTTAAGGTTATGGTTATGGTTAGGGTTAGGGTTAGGGTTAGGTTTGCCGGACAGGTGTGTGTAGGGTTACGAGTAGGGTAACGGTTAGGGTTAGGTTTACGGTAAAGGTTAGGGTGAGGTTTAGGTTTAGGGTATGGTACAGGTTAGGTTTAGGGTTAGGGTTAGTGTTATGGCACAGGTAAGTGTTAAGGTTAGGGTTCGGGTTAGGGTTAGGGTTGCCGAAGAGGTTTGTGTTAGGGTTACAGGTAGGGTTAGGTTTAGGGTTAGGGTTACAGTACAGGTCAGGTTTAGGGTTAGGGTTAGGGTTAGGGTTACGGTACAGTTTAGGTTTAGTGTTAGAGTTAGGGTTAGTGTTAAGGTACAGGATGGGTTAGGGTTAGTGTTAGGGTTATGGTTAGGTTTGCCATAGAGGTTAGGGTTAGGGTTAGGGTTAGGGTAACAGGTTAGGTTTAGAGTTAGGGTTAGGGTTAGGGTTAGTTTTACCGTACAGGTTAGGGTTAGTGTTAGTGTTAGAGTTAGGGTTATGGTATTGGTTAGGGTTAGGGTTAGGGTTAGGTTAGAGTTACGGTACAGTTTAGGGTTAGGTTTAGTGTTAGGATTAATGTTACGGTACAGGTTAGGGTTAGGGTTAGTGTTACGGTACAGGTTAGGGTTAGGGTTAGGTTTAGGGATAGGATTACAGAAGAAGTTAGGTTTACGGTTAGGTTTAGGGTTAGGGTTATGGTATAGTTTAGCGTTAGGGTTAGGGTTAGGCTTTGGTTTATGTGTACGGTACAGGTTAGGGTTAGGGTTAGGGTTACGGTATTGGTTAGGGTTAGGGTGAGGTTTAGGGTTACGGTACAGGGTAGGGTTAGTGATAGGGTTAGGGTTACGATACAAGTTAGGGTTAGGGTTAGTGTTAGGGTTAGGGTTACGGGACAGGTTACTGTTAGGGTTAGGGTTAGGGTTAGGATTAGGTTTACAATACAGGTTAGGGTTAGTGGTTGGGTTACGGTACAGGTTAGGGTTAGGTTCAGGGTTAGGGTTGGGTTATGGTACAGGTTAGGGTTAGGCTTAGGGTTTCGGTACAAGTTAGGTTTAGGGTTTAGGATTAGGGTTACGGTACAGGTTAGGGTTACGGATCGGGTTAGGGTTAGGTTTAGTGTTAGAGATGCCCTACAGGTGAGGGTTAGGGTTAGGGTTCGTGTGAGGTTTGGGTGTAGGGTTAGGATTACGGTACAGGTTAGGTTTAGGGTTAGGGTAAGTGTTATGGTACAGGTAAGGGTTACCATTAGGGATAGGGTTAGGGTTAGGGTTACGGTACAGGTTAGGGTTAGTGTTAGGGTTAAGTTAGGGTTAGGGTTAGTGTTGGCGTACAGGTGTGTGTTAGGGTTACGGGTAGGGTTAGGTTTTGGGTTATGGTACACGTTAGGGTTAGTCTTAGTGTTAGGGTTACGTTTAGGGTTAGGGTTAGGGTTACAGTACAGGTTAGTTTTAGGTTTAGGGTTTAGGTTTAGTGTTATGGTACAGGTAAGGGATATGGTTAGGGTTAGGGTTAGGGTTAGCGTTAGGGTTAGCGTACAGGTGTATTTAGGGTTACGGGTAGGGATAGGTTTAGGGTTAGGGTTACGGTACATGTTAGGGTGATGGTTAGTGTAGGGGCAGGGTTACGGTACAGGTTACTCTTAGGGTTAGGGTTCGGGTTCGGTTTAGGTTTACATTACAGGTTAGGTTTAGTGGTAGGGTTACGGACAGTTTAAGTTTAGGGTTAGGGTTAGTGTTACAGTACCTGTAAGGGTTACGGTTAGGGTTAGGGTTAGGGTTAGAGTTAGGTTTAGGGTTGCTGTACAGTTGTGGGTGAGGGTTACGCGTAGTTTTAGGGTGAAGATTAGGGTTATGGAACAGGTTAGGGTGAGTGTTTGGTTTAGGGTTACGGTACAGGTTAGCGTTAGGTTTAGGGTTAGGTTAGGTTTAGGATGAGGGTTACGGTACAGGTTGCGTTTAGGTTTAGGGTTAGCGTTAGGGTTAGGGTTATGGTACAGGTAAGGTTTAAGGTTATGTTTAGGTTTAGGGTTAGGGTTAAGGTACAGTTTGGGTATTCTGGTAGTGTTAGAGTTAGGGTTAGGTTTGCCATAGAGGTTAGTGTTAGGGTTATTGTTAGGGTACAGGTTAGGTTTAGAGTTAGGGTTAGGGTTGGGTTTAGGGTTACGGTACAGTGTAGGGTTAGGGATAGGGTTAGGGTTACGGTACAAGTTAGGGTTAGGTTTAGGGTTAGTGTTAGGGTTATGGTTAGGATTAGGGTAGGGTTACCGAACAGGTTAGGGTTAGGGTTATGGGTAGGGTTATGGTAGAGTAGGGTTAAGTTTAGGGTTAGGGTTAGGGTTAGGTGTAGGGTTACGGTAGTGGTTAGTGTTAGGGTTAGGGTTGGGTTTAGGTTACGGTTAGGGTTACGATACAGGTTAGGTTTACGGTTAGTGTTAGGGTTAAGGTTAAAGTTAGGGTTAGGGTTAGGGTAGGGTTATGGTTAGGGTTACGGTACAGGTTAGGTTTAGGGTTAGGGTTAAGGTTAGGGATAGGAATAGGGTTAGGTTTAGTGTTGGGTTTACGGTCCAGGTTAGGGTTAGGGTTAGGATTAGGGTTACCGTCCAGGTTAGGGTTTAGGGTTCGGGTTAGGGTTATGGTACAGGGTAGGGTTAGGGTTAGGGTTAGGGTTAAGGTTAGGGTTACGATACAAGTAAGGGTTAGGGTTAGTTTAGGGTTTCAGTACAGGTTAGTTTTAGGGTTACAGTACAGGTTAGTGTTAGGTTTAGGGTTAAGGTAGGGTTAGGGGTACGATAGTGGTGGGGCTTAGGGTTAGGGTTGGTTTTAGGGTTACGATTAGTTTTATGGTACAGGTTAGGGTTAGTGTTAGGGTTAGGGTTAAGGTACCAATTAGGGTTAGGGTTAGGGTTAGGTTAGGGTTATGGTACACTTTAGGGTTACGGTTAGGGTTTCAGTACAGGTTAGGGTTAGGGTTAGGGTTAAGGTTACGGTACAGGTTAGGGTTAGGTTAGGGTAAGTTTAGGGTTATGGTACAGGTTAGGTTTACGGTTAGGGTTAGGTTTACAATTACGGTACATGTTAGGTTTCGGGTTAGGTGTAGGGTTAGGGTTAGTGTTACGGTACAGTTTAGGTATTGGGTTAGGGATAGGGTTTCGGTATAGGTTAGAGTTAGGGTTAGGGTTAGGGTTAGGGTTACGGTACAGTTAGGGTTAGGGTTTCGGTACAGGTTAGGGTTAGGTTTAGTGTTAGGGATACAGTACAGGTTAGGGTTAGGGTTAGGTTTAGGGTTAGTTTTACGGTACAGGTTAGGTTTAGGGTTAGGTTAGGGTTGCGGTACAGGTTAGGGTAGGATTCGGGTTAGGTTTAGGGTTACTGTACAGGTTAGGGTTAGGGTTAGTTTTAGGGTTGTGGTACAGGTTAGGTGTTGGTTTAGGTTTACGGTACAGGTTATCATTAGCGTTAGGGTTAGGGGTACAGTACATGTAAGGGTTACGGTTAGAGTTAGGGTTAGTGTTATGGTTAGGGTTGCCATACAGGTGTGTGTTAGTGTTAGGGTAGGTTTAGGGTTAGGGTTACTGTACAGGTTAGGGTGAGGGTTAGGGTTAGGTTTATGTTACAGGTTAGGGTTAAGTTTAGGGTTAGGTTTAGTGTTAGGGTTAGGGTTACGGTACAGGTTAGGGTTAGTGTTAGGGTTAGAGTTTCACTACAGGCTAGGTTTAGTGTTAGGGTTAGGTTTAGGTTTTCCATAGAGGTTAGGGTTACGTTTCGAGTTAGTGTACAGGATAGGTTAAGAGTTAGGGTTAAGGTTAGGGTTAGGTTTACGGTAAGTTTAGGGTTAGGTTTACGGTACAGGGTAGTGTTAGGTTTAGGGTTAGGCTTAGGGTTACGGTAAAAGGGTTAGGCTTAGTGTTAGGGTTAGGTTTATGGTACAGGTTAGTGTTAGGGTTAGAGTTAGGGTTACGGTACAGGTTAAGGTTAGGGATTTGGTTAAGGTTAGGGGTAGGGTTAGAGTTAGGGGTACGGTACCGGTAAGGGTTACGGCTAGGGTTAGTGTTAGGGTTATGGTTAGGGTTGCCATTCAGGTGTGTGTTAAGGTTATGGGTAGGGTTAGGGTTAGGGTTAGGGTTATTGTTACAGTACAGGTTAGGGTGAGGGTTAGGGTTAGGGTTATGGTACAGGTTAGGGTAAGGGTTAGGGTTAGGGTATTGGTTACCCTACAGGTTAGGGTTAGTGTTACGGTTAGGGTTTTAGTACAGGTTAGGTTTAGGTTTATTGTTAGAGTTACGGTACAGGTTACGGTTAGGGTTTGGTTTAGGGTTAGGGTTAGGTTTAGGGTTAGGTTTATTGTTAGGGTTACGGTACAGGTTAGGTTTAGGCCTGGGGTTAGTGTTACGGTACAGGTAAGGGTACGGTTAGGTTTAGGGGTATGGTTATGGATAGGGTTTGTGTTACTGTACAGGTTATGGTTAGTGTTAGGGTTAGGGTAAGGGTTGCGGTACAGGTTAGGTTTAGGGTTATGGTTCCGGTACAGGTTAGGGTTATGGTTATGGACAGAGTTAGGGTTACTGTACAGATTAAGGTTAGGGTTAGGGTTAGGTTTAGGGTTGCGGTACACGTTAGGGGTAAGGTTAGGTTAGGGTTAGTGTGAGGGTTACGGTACAAGTTAGGGTTCCGGTTAGGGTTAGGGTTATGGTATAGGTTAGCGTTAGGGTTAGGGTTAGGGTTAGGGTTAGGGTTAGGTAGAGGGTTAAGGGACAGGTTAGGGTTAGGGTTAGGGTTAGTGTTATGGTTAGGGTTAGGGATAGGGTTAGGTTACGGTACAGTTTAGGGTCAGGTTAAGGGTTAGGGTTAGGGTCGCATTACAGGTTAGTGTTAGGATTAGTGTAGGGTTAGGGTAAGGATTAGGGTTATTATACGGAACAGGTTAGGGTTAGGGTTAGTGTCAGGTTTTGGGCATAGGTTTGCCATAGAGGTTTGGGTTCGGGGTAGGGTTTCGTACAGGTTATGTTTAGAGTTAGGGTTAAGGTTAGGGTTAGGGTTATGGTACAGGTAAGGGTTACTTTTAGGGGTATGGTTAATGTACAGGTAAGGGTTAGGGTTAGAGTTAGCATTAGGTTTAGGGTTAGGGTTAAGGTATGGTTAGCATTAGGGTGAGGGTTAAGTTTAGGGTTAGGGTACGGTACAAGTTTGGGTTAGGTTTACGGTTAGGGTTAGGTTTAGTTTTACGGTAGTGGTTAGAGTTAGGCTTAGGTTGTGATTAGGGTTACGGTAAGGGTTACGGTACAGGTTAGGGTTACGGTTAGGATTAGGGTTAGGGATAGGTTTAGGGTTAAGGTTAGGGTTAGGGTTAGGGTTACAGTACAAGGTTAGGGTTAGTTTTGGGGTTAAGGTTAGGGTTAGTGATAGGTTTAGGCTTTGTGTTAGGTTTACAGTATAGGTTAGGTTTAGAGTTTGGGTTAGGGTTAGGGTTACTGTATAGATTAGGGTTAGGGTTAGGGTTAGGTTTGCAGTACAGATTATGGTAAGGTTATGGTTAGGGTTGCGGTAAAGGTTAGGGTTAGGTTTAGGGTTATGGTTACCGTACAGGTTAGAGTTAGGCTTAGGGTTATGTTTAGGTTTGCGGTAAAGGTTCGGGTTAGGGTTAGGGTTAGGCTTAGGCTTAGGATTACGGTTAGGTTACCGTACAGGATACGGTTAGGTTTAGGTTAGGGTACAGTTTATCTTTAGGTTTGGGGTCAGGGTTAGGGTTACGGTACTGGTTAGGCTTAGGGTTAGGGTTAGGGTTACGGTACAGCTTAGGGTTAGGTTTAGGGCTAGGTTTATGTTACAGGTTACGGTTAGGTTTCGGTTAGGCTTAGGAATACGTTACAAGTTAGGGTTACGGTTAGGTTTTGGATTAGGGTTACGGTATAGGTTAGCGTTAGTGTTAGGGTTAGGGTTAGGATTAGGGTTACCGTACAGGTTAGGGTTAGGGTTAGGTTTAGGGTTAGGGTTACGGTACAGGTTAGGTTTAGGGTTAGGGTTAGGGTTAGTGTTATGGTACAGGTTAGGGTTAGGGTTAGTGTTAGGTTTAGGGATAGGGTTGCCATAGAGGTTCGGGTTAGAGTTAGGTTAGGTTTATGGTAGAATTTAGGGTTAAGTTTAGGGTTAGATTTGGGTTCGGTTTAGGGTTATGGTACTAGTGATGTTAGGGTTAGGGTTGTGTTATGGTTACGATTAGGGTTACTGTACAGGTTAGGGTTACGATTAAGGTTATGTTTAAGGTTATGGTTAAGGTTAGGTTTAGGGTTAGGGTTAGGGATATGGTACCGGTTAGGGTTAGATTTATGGTTAGGGTTACAGTACAGGTTAGGTTTAGTTTTGGGGTTAAGGTTAGGGTTAGGGATAGGTTTAGGTTTAGTGTTAGGTTTACCGTACGGGTTAGGGTTAGTGTTAGGGTTAAGGTTGTCGTACAGGTTAGGGTTATGGTTAGGGTTAGGGTCAGGGTTAGGTTTAGGGTGCGGTACAGGTTAGGTTTAGGGTTACGGTTAGGGTTACCGTACAGGTAGGGGTTAGGGTAGGTTTAGGGTTAGGGTTAGGGTTAGGGTTACCGTACAGGTTAGTGTCAGGGTTAGGGTTAGGGCTAGGGTTAGGGTTACAATTAGGGTTGCGGTAAAGGTTAGGTTTAGGGTTATGGTTAGGGTTACCATAAAGGTTAGGTTTAGGCTTAGGGTCAGTGTTAGGGTTGCAGTACTGGTTGGGGTTAGGGTTAGGTTTAGGGCTAGGGTAAGGGTTACCGTACAGGTTAGGGTTATGGTTAGGGTACACTTTACCATTAGGTTTGGAGTTAGGGTTAGGGTTATGGTACAGGTTAGGGTTAGTTTTAGGGTTAGGGTTACGGTTACGGTACAGGTTATGGTTAGGTTTGGATTTAGGGTTAGGTTTATGGTACAGGTTAGGGTTAGGGTTAGTGTTACGTTACAGGTTAGGGTTAGGGTTACGGTTAGGGATACGGTACAATTTAGGGTTACGGTTAGGTTTAGGGTTAAAGTTATGGTATATGTTAGCGTTAGGCGTACGGTGAGGGTTAGGTTTAGGGTTACCGTACAGGTGAGGGTTAGGGTTAGGGTTAGGTTTACTGTACAGGTTAGGGTTAGGTTTAGGGTTAGTGTTAGGGTTATGGTACAGGTTAGGTTTAGGTTTAGGGTTAGGGTTAGGGTTACGGTACAGGTTAGGTTTAGGGTAAGGTTTACTGTTCGGGTTAGTGCTACGGGACAGATTAGGGTTAGGGTTAGTGTTAGGGTTAGGCTTAAGTTTGCCATAGAGGTTAGGGTTAGGGTTAGGGTACAGGTTAGTTTTAGAGTTAGGGTTAAGGGTAGGGTTAGGTTTATTGTACAGGTTAGGGTTCGGTTTAGGGTTAGGTTTACTCTACATTGTAGGGTTAGGGTTAGGGTTTCGGTACAGGTGTGGGATAGGGTTAGTGTTAGTGTTGTCGTACAGTTAGGGTTACGTTTAGAGTTAGTGTTAGGGTTAGGATTATGGCACAGGTTATGTTTAGGGTTAGGATAAGAGTTACGGTACAGGTAAGGGTTACAGTTAGCGTTAGGGTTAGGGTTACGGTTAGGAAGCGGTACAGTTTTGATTAGGGTAACGGGAAGGGTTACGGTTAGTGTTAGCTTTATCTTTCAGGGTAGGGTAAGGGTTATGTTTAGGGTTATGGTTACGGTACAAGATACGGTTAGGTTTAGGGTAAGTGGTAGGGTTAGGGTTATGGTACAGGTTAGGGTTAGTGTTAGGTTTTGGGTTACCATACAGGTTACGGTTAGGGTTAGGTTAGGGTTAGGGT
Organism: Otocyon megalotis megalotis; assembly: GCA_017311455.1. Classification (NCBI taxonomy): domain Eukaryota; kingdom Metazoa; phylum Chordata; class Mammalia; order Carnivora; family Canidae; genus Otocyon; species Otocyon megalotis. The sequence goes on from JAEUCK010008106.1 coordinate 22,687, forward strand.
TAGGGTTCGGTTGCGGTACATGTTAGGGTTAGTTTTAGGGTTACGGTACAGGTTAGCATTAGAGTTAGGGTTAGGGTTACAGTACAGGTTAGTGTTAGGCTTAGGTTTAGGGTTACGGTACAGATTATGGTTAGGTGTAGGGTTAGGGTTAGTGTTTCAGTACAGGTTAGGGTTAGGGTGAGGGTTATGGTTACATTACAGTTTGGCTTAGGGTTAGGGTTCAGTTTAGTTTTAGGTTTACGGTACATGTTAGGTTTACGTTTAGCGTTAGGGTTACAGTTACGGTACAGGTCAGGTTTATGGTTGGGGTTAGGGTTAGGGTTAGTGTTACGGTATAGGTTAGGGTTAGGGTTAGTGTTAGGGTTAGGGTTAGGTTTCCCATAGAGTTTAGGGTAAGGGTTAGGGTTAGGGTACAGGTTAGGTTTAGAGGTAGGGTTAAGGTTAGGGTTAGGGTTACGGTAAAGGTTATGTTTAGGGTTAGGTTTAGGGTTGCGGTACACGTTAGGTTTTGGTTAGGGTTAGGGTTAAGTTTAGGGTTACTGTACCGGTTAGGGTTAGGTTAGGGTTAGTGTTGTCGTACAGGTTAGGTTTTGGTTTAGGGATACGGTACAGGTTTGCATTAGGGTTACGGTTAGGGTTAGGGTTATGGTACAGGTTAGGGTTAGGGTTAGGGATAGGGTTAGGGTTAGGGTTGCGGTAGAGTTTAGGGTTATAGTTATGGTTTTATTTACCATACAGGTTAGGGTTAGTGTTAGGGTTACGGTTAGGGTTGCGGTACAGGTTAGGGTTAGGGTTAGGGTTACGGTACACGATAGCACTAGGGTTAGGGTTTGTGTTAGGTTTACGGTACAGGTAGGGTTAGGCTTATGGTTAGGGTTACGGTACAGATTATGTTTAGGTGCAGGGTTAGAGTTAGGGTTTCAGTACAGATTAGTGTTAGGGTGGGTTAGGGTTACGGTACAGTTTAGGGTTAGGGTTAGGGTTAGGGTTAGGTTTACAATACAGGTTAGGTATACATTTAGGCTTAGGGTTACAGTTACGGTACAGGTTAGGTTTCCAGTTAGGGTTAGGGTTAGGGTTAGTGTTATGGTACAGTATAGGGCTAGTGTTAGTGTTAGGGCTAGGGTTAGGTTTCCCATAGAGTTTAGGGTTAGGATTAGGGTTAGGGTACAATTTAGGTTTAGAGTTAGGGTTAATGGTAGGGTTAGGGTTACGGTACAGGTTAGGGTGAGGGTTAAGGTTAGGGTTACTGTACAGGGTAGGGTTAGGGTTAGGGTTGCGGTACAGTGTGGGATAGTGTTAGTGTTAGTGTTACAGTACAGTTTAGGGTTAAGATTAGGGTTAGTGTTAGGGTTAGCGTTACGGTACAGGTTAGGTTTAGGTTTAGGATAAGAGTTACAGTACAGATAAGGGTTACAGTTAGCGTTAGGTTTAGGGTTACGGTTAGGAAGCGGTACGGTTGTGTGTTAGCGTTACGGGAAGGGTTACGGTTAGGGTTAGGTTTACGGTTCAGGGTAGGTTTAGGGTTAGGTTTAGGGTTATGGTTACGGTACAAGATAGGGTTAGGTTTAGGGTAAGTGTTAGGGTTAGGGTTATGGTATTGGTTAGGGTTAGTGTTAGGCTTAGGTTGAGGGTTAGGGTTAGGGTTGCGGTACAGGTTAGCGTTAGTATTAGGTTTTGGGTTACCATACAGGATACGGTTAGGGTTAGGTTAGGGTTAGGGTTAGGGTTCGGTTGCGGTACAGGTTAGGGTTAGGGTTAGGGTTATGATACAGTTTGGGTTAGGGTTAGGGTTCGGTTTAGGTTTAGTTTTATGGTACAGGTTAGGTTTACGTTTAGGGTTAGGGTTACAGTTACGGTACAGGTCAGGTTTACGGTTAGGGTTAGGGTTAGTGTTCGTGTTACAGTACAGGTTAGGCTTAGGGTTAGTTAGGGTTAGGGTTAGGTTTCCCATAGAGGTTAGGGTTAGGGTTAGGGTTAGGGTACAGGTTAGGTTTAGAGGTATGGTTAAGGTTAGGCTTAGGGTTACGGTAAAGCTTAGGGTTAGGTTTAGGGTTAGGGTTACAGTACAGAGTAGGGTTAGGTTTAGGGTTAGATTTACGGTACAGGTTAGGTTTAGAGTTAGGGTTTGGGTTGCGGTATATGTTAGGGTTAGGGTTAGGGTTAGGGTTAGGTTTAGGGTTACTGTAAAGGTTAGGGTTAGGGTAGGGTTAGGGTTGCGGTACAGGTTAGGTTTTGGGTAAGGTTACAGTACAGGTTAGCATTAGGGTTAGGGTTAGGTTTAGGGTTACGGTACAGGTTAGGGTTAGGGTTAGGGATAGGGTTAAGGTTAGGGTTGCGGTAGAGTTTAGGGTTAGAGTTAGGGTTTGATTTACCATACAGGTTTGGGTTAGGGTTAGGGTTGCGGTACAGGTTAGGGTTAGGTTTAGGTTACGGTACAGGATTGCACTAGGGTTAGGGTTAGGGTTAGGGTTAGGGTTATGGTACCGGTTAGGGTTAGGCTTAGGGTTAGGGTTACGGTACTGATTATGTTTAGGTGCAGGGTTAGGGTTAGGGTTTCAGTACAGTTTAGGGTTAGTGTTAGGGTTAGGGTTACGGTACAGTTTAGGGTTAGGGTTAGGGTTAGGGTTAGGTTTACAGTACAGGTAAGGTATACGTTTCGGGTTAGGGTTACAGTTAATGTACAGGTTAGGTCTACGTTTAGGGTTAGGGTTAGGGTTAGTGTTACGGTACAGATTAGGTCTAGGGTTAGTGTTAGGGTTAGGGTTAGGTTTCCCATAGAGTTTAGGGTTCCGGTTAGGGTACAGGTTATGTTTAGAGTTAGGGATAAGGTTAGTGTTAGCGTTACGGTAAGGTTTAGGGTTAGGGTTAGGATTATGGTACATGGTAGGTTACGGTTAGGTTTAGGGTTACGGTACAAATTAGGGTTATGTTTAGTGTTATGGTTAGGGTTACGGTACAGGTTAGTGTTAGTGTTAGGGTTAGGGTTATGGTACAGGTTAGGTTTAAGGTTAGGTTTAAGGTTACGGTAGACGTTAGGGTTAGGGTTAGGTTTAGGGTGAGGGTTAGTTTTACGGTACAGGGTAGGTTTAGGGTTAGGGTTTGGGTTGCGGTGCAGATTAGGGTTAGGGTTAGGGTTAGGTTTAGGGTTACTGTACAGGTTAGGTTTAGCGTTCGGTTAGGTTTGCGTTACAGGTTAGGTTTTGCATTAGGGTTCTGGTACAGTTCAGGGTTAGTGTTAGGGTTTGTTTCACCATACAGGTTTATGTTAGTGTTAGTGTTAGGGTTAGGGTTAGGTTTAGGGTTGCGGTATAGGTTAGGGGTAGGGTTAGGGTTAGGGTTACGGTACAGGATAGCACTAGGGTTAGGATTAGTGTTAGGGTTACACTACAGGTTAGGGTTAGGTTAGGGTTAGGATTAGGGTTACGGTACTGTTAGGGTTAGGGGTAGGGTTATGGTACAGGTTAGCATTAGTGTTAGGGTTAGGGTTACGGTACTGGTTAGGGTTAGGGTTACAGTACATATTATGGTTATGTGTAGGGTTAGGGTTAGGGTTTCAGTACAGGTTAGGTTTAGGGTTAGGTTTATGGTACAGTTTAGAGTTAGGTTTAGTTTTAGTGTTAGGGTTACGGTACAGGTTAGGTTTACGGGTAGGGTTAAGGTACCGGTTAGCGTTAGGGTTGGGGTTAGGATTAGTGTTAAGGTTAGGGATAGGGATTGGGTTAGGTTTAGTGTTAGGTTTATGGTCCAGGTTAGGGTTAGTATTAGGATTAGCGTTACCGTACAGGTTAGGGTTAGGGTTAGGGTTTAGGTTAGGGTTGCGGTACAGATTAGCGTTAGGGTTAGGGTTACGGTACAGGTAGCATTAGGGTTAGGGATAGGGTTAGGTTTACGGTACAGGTTAGGGTAAGGGTTAGGATTAGGTTTAGGGTTACGATACAGATTATGGTTAGGAGTAGGGTTATGGTTAGGGTTACAGTACAGGTTAGGGTTAGGGTTAGGTATACGGTACAAGTTAGGGTTACGGTTAGGATCATGGTTTTCATTACGGTATAGTTTAGCATTAGGGTTAGGGTTCAGGTTAGGTTGAATTTTATGGTACAGGTTAGGGGAGGGTTAGCATTAGGGTTAGGGTTAGGGTTAGGTTTACGGTACAGGTTATGGTTAGTTTGAGCCTTAGGGTGAGGGTTACCTTACAGGTTAAGGTTAGGGATAGGGTTAGGGTTACGATTATGGTACAGGTTAGGTTTACGGTTAGGGTTTGTTTTAGGGTTAGGGTTAGGTTTATGGTACAGGTTAGGGTGAGGTTTAGTGTTATGGTGAGGTTTAGGTTTGCCATAGAGGTTAGGGTTACGTTTAAGGTTAGGGTACAGGATAGGTTTAGAGTTAGGGTTAAGGTTAGGGTTAGGTTTACGGTAAAGGTTAGGGTTAGGGTTACGGTACAGGGTAGTGTTAGGTTTAGGGTTAGGCTTAGGATTACGGTAAAAGTTAGGATTAGGGTTAGTGTTAGGGTTAGGTTTACGGTACAGGTTAGTGTTAGGGTTAGGATAAGAGTTAGGGTTATGGTTTAGGTTAGAGTTAGGGTTAGGGATAAGATTTCGGTACAGGTTAGGGTTAGGGTTAGAGTTAGGGTTACGGTACAGGTTAAGGTTAGTGTTTTGGTTAAGGTTAGGGTTAGGGTTAGAGTTAGGGGTACGGTATAGGTAATGGTTACGGCTAGGTTAGTGTTAGGGTTAGGGTTAGGGTTGCTGTTCAGGTGTGTGTTAAGGTTACGGGTGGGTTAGGGTTTGGTATTGTTACAGTACAGGTTAGGGTGAGGATTAAGGTTAGGGTTACGGTAAAGGTTAGGGTAATGGTTAGGGTTAGGGTATTGGTTACGGTACAGGTTAGGATTAGTGTTACGGTTAGGGTTTTAGTACAGGTTAGGTTTAGGTTTAGGGTTAGAGTTACGGTACAGGTTACGTTTACGGTTTGGTTTAGGGTTAGGGTTAGGATTAGGTTTAGGTTTAAGTTTATGGTTAGGGTTACAGTACAGGTTAGGTTTAGGCTTAGGGTTAGTGTTACGGTACAGGTAAGGGTTACGGTTAGGGTTAGGGTTATGGTTAGGGTTAGGGTTAGGGTTATGGGACAGGTTAGGGTACGGTAATGGGGAATGGTTACGGTACAGGTAAGGGTTAGGGTTAGGGGTAGCGTTAGGTTTAGGGTTAGGGTTAGCGTTAGGCTTACGGTACAGTTTAGGGTTAGGGTTAGGGTAGGGTGAGGGTGAGGGTTCCGGTACAGGTTAGGTTTAGGTTTAGATGTTGGGTTACGGTTCAGGTAAGCGTTAGGGTTGGGGTTAGCATTAGGGTTAGGTTTACGGTACAGTTCATGGTTAAGTTTAAGGTTAGGGTTAGGGTTAGGGTTAGGGTTAGGGTACGGTAGTGGTGAGGTTAGGGTTAGTTTTTTGTTTAGCGTTACGATTAGGGTTACGTTAAAGGTGAGGGTTACGGTTAGGGTTAGGTTTAGGGTTAGGGTTAAGGTTAGGGTTAGGGTTAGGTTTAGGGTTAAGGTACCGGTTAGGGTAAGTTTTAGGGTAAGGGTTAAGGTTAGGCATAGGGATAGGGTTTGGTTTAGTGTTAGGTTTACGGTCCTGGTTAGGGTTAGTGTAAGGATTAGGGTTACCGTACAGGTTAGTTTTAGTTTTATGGTACAGGTTACAGTTTTAGGGTTAGGGTTAGCATTAGGGTTAGGGTTAGGGTTAGGGTGACAGTACAGTTTAGGATTAGGGTTAGGGTTAGGGTTACAGTCCACATTATGATTAGGTGTAGGGTTAGGGTTAGCTTTTCAGTCCAGGTTAGGTTTAGGGTTAGGGTTAGGTTTACGGTACAGTTTTGTGTTAGGGTTTTAGTTAGGGTTAGGGTTATGGTTAGGGTCACGGTACAGGTTAGGTTTATGTTTAGGGTTAGGGTTACAGTTAGGTACATGTTAGGTTTACGGTTAGGGTTAGGGTTAGTGTTACGGTACAGGTTAGGGTTAGGGTTAGGTTAGGGTTAGGTTTCCCAAAGAGGTTAGGGGTAGGGTTAGGGTACAGGTTAGGTTTAGAGTTAGGGATGAGGTTAGTGTTAGGGTTACAGTAAGTTTAGGTTTAGGTTTAGGGTTAGGGTTACGGTACAGGGTAGGTTTAGTGTTAGGTTTAGCTTTAGGGTTACTGTACAAGTTAGGGTTAGGTTTATTGTTATGGTTAGGGTTACGGTACAGGTTAGTGTTAGGGCTAGGGTTAGGGTTACGGTTACGGTACAGGTTAGGGCTAGGGTTAGGTTTTCGGTAGATGTTAGGGTTACGGTTGGGGTTAGGTTTAGGTTTAGTTTTACAGTGTAGGTTAGGGTTAGGGTTAGGGTTAGGGTTGCGGTAATGGTTATGGTTACGTTTAAGGTTAGGTTTACGGTTACTGTACAGGTTAGAGTTAGGGTTAGGTTTGCGGTACAGTTTAGGTTTTGGGTTAGGTTTACGGTACAGGATAGCATTAGGGTTAGGGTTAGGGTTCCGGTACAGGTTAGGGTTAGGGTTAGGGTTAGGTTGGGGTAAGTTTAGGCTTAGGTTAGGTTTTGGTTTACCATACAGGGGAGGGTAAGTGTTAGGGTAAGGGTTAGGGTTAGGGTTGCCGTACAGATTAGGGTTAGGGTTACGGTTAGGGTTAGGGATGCTGTACAGGGCAGGTTTTGGGTTAGGGATGCGGTACAGTTTAGGGTTAGGGTTAGGGTTTGGTTTACCATACAGGTTAGGGTTAGGGTAAGGGTTAGTGTTAAGGTTGCGGTACAGGTTAGAGTTAGAGTTAGGGTTACGGTACACGATAGCACTAGGGTTAGGGTTAGGGTTAGGGTTACGGTACAGTTTAGGGTTAGGGTTTGGGTTAGGGTTAGGTTTACGGTACAGGTTAGGTATACGTTTTGGGTTAGGGTTACATTTACGGTACAGGTTAGTTTTACGGTTAGGGTTAGGATTAGGGTTAGGGTTACGGTATAGGTTAGGGATTGGGTTAGTGTTAGCGCCAGGGTTAGGTTTCCCATAGAGCTTAGGGTTAGGGTTAGGGTTAGGGTACAGGTTAGGTTTAGAGTTAGGGATAAGGTTAGGGTTAGGGTAACGGTAAAGTTTAGGCTTAGGGTTAGGTTTACGGTACAGGGTAGGGTTAGGGCTAGGGTTCGGTTTAGGGTTACGGTACATGTTAGGGTTAGGTTTAGCGTTACAGTTAGGGTTATGGTACAGGTTAGTGTTAGGGTTAGGATTAGGGTTACGGTACAGTTTAGGTTTAGGGTTAGGTTAGGGTTGCGGTAAGGTTAGTGTTAGGGTTAATTTTAGGGTTACTGTACAGGTTAGGGTTAGGGTTAGGGTTAGTGTTAGGTTTACGGGACAGGTTAGGGTTAGGGTTAGGGTTAGGGTTGCGGTACACTTTAGGCTTAGGATTTGGGTTTGGTTTACCACACAGGTTAGGGTTAGGGTTAGGATTAGGGTTAGGTTTAGGGTTAGGGGTACAGTACAGGATAACACTAGGGTTAGGGTTAGGGTTAGGGTTAGGGTTACGGTACAGGTTAGGGTTAGGGTTAGGGTTACGGTACAGATTAGCATTAGGGTTAGGGTTAGGGTTATGGTACAGTTTAGGGTTAGGGTTAGGGTTACGGTACAGAATATGGTTACGTGTAGCGTTAGGGTTAGTGTTTCAGTACGGGTTAGGGTAGGGTTAGGGTTAGTGTTACGGTGCAGGTTAGGTTTAGGGTTAGGTTTAGGGTTAGGGTTAGGTTTCCCCTAGAGGTTAGGGATAGGGGTAGGGTTAGGGTACAGGTTAGTTTTAGAGGTAGGGTTAAGGTTAGGGTTAGGGTTATGGTAAAGTTTAGGGTTAGGGTTAGATTTCGGGTTACGGTACAGGGTAGGGGTAGGGGTAGGGTTAGGTTTAGGTTTACGGTACATGTAAGGGTTAGGTTTAGTGTTATGGTTAGGGTTACGGTACAGGTTAGTGTTACGGTTAGGGTTAGTGTTAGGGTTACCATACAGGTTAGGTTTTAGGTTAGGGTTACGGTACAGGTTACCATTACAGTTAGGGTTAGGGTTAGGGTTACGGTACAGGTTAGGTTTTGCGTTAGGGTTACGGTACTGGTTAGCATTACAGTTAGGGTTTGGGTTAGGGTTACGGTACAGGTCAGGGTTAAGGTTAGGGTTGCGGTACAGTTTAGGTTTACGATTAGGTTTTGGTTTAACATGCAGGTTAGGGTTAGGGTTAGGGTGAGGGTGAGTGTTAGGGTTAGGGTTAGGGTTGCGGTTCAGTTTGGGTTTAGGGTTAGGGTGAGGATTAGGGATGCGTTACAGGTTAGGTTTTGGGTTAGGGATGCGGTACTGTTTAGGGTTAGGTTTAGGGTTTGGTGTACCATACATTTAGGGTTAGGGTATGGGTTAGTGTTAGGGTTGCTGTAAAGGTTAGGGTTAGTGTTAGGGTTAGGGTACAGGATAGCACTAGGGTTAGGGTTATGGTTAGGGTTACGGTACAGGTTAGGATTCGGGTTAGGGTTAGGGTTAGGTTTACTGTACAGTTATGGTTAGGTGTAGGGTTAGGGTTACGGTACAGGTTAGGTATACGTTTAGAGTTAGGGTTACAGTTAAGGTACATGTTAGGTTTACAGTTAGGGTTATATTTAGGGTTAGTGTTACGGTACAGGTTAGGGTTAGGGTTAGTGTTAGGGTAGGGTTAGGTTTCCCATAGAGGTTAGGGTAGGGTTAGGGTTAAGGTTAGGGTACAGGTTAGGGTTAGAGTTAGGGATAAGGTTAGGGTTAGGGTTACGGTAAAGGTTAGGGTTAGGTTTACAGTTAGGGTACGGTACAGGGTAGGGTTAGGTTTAGGGTTAGGTTTAGGTTTAGGGTTAGGTTTAGTTTTACGGTACAGGTTAGGGTTAGGGTTAGGCTTAGGGTTGCGGTACAGGTTAGTGTTAGGATTAGGGTTAGGTTTAGGGTTACTGTGCAGGTTATGGTTATGGTTAGGGTTAGGTTTATGGTACAAGTTAAGGTTAGGTTTATTATTATTGTTAGGGTTACCGTACAGCTATGTGTTAGGCTTAGGGTTATGGTTAGGATTATGGTACAGGTTTGGGTTTGGGTTAGGATTAGGGATTCGGACCAGGTTAGGGTTAGGGTTAGGGTTAAGAATACGGTAGAGGTTAGGGTTAGGGTTAGGGTTATGGTACAGTTATTTTTAGGTGTAGGGTTAGGGTTAGGTTTACGGTACAGTTTATGGTTAGGGTTAGGGTTAGGATTATGGTACATGGTAGGGTTAGGATTAGTGTTAGGTTTAGGGTTATGGTACAGGTTAGGGTTACAGTTAGTGTTAGGGTTAGGGTTAGGTTTAATATTATGGTTCGGGTTAGGGTTACGGTACAGGATAGCACTAGGGTTAGGGTTAGGGTTAGGGTTACGGTACTGGTTAGGTTTAGGGTTAGCGTTAGGTTTAGGGTTATGGTAAAGTTATGGTTAGGTGTAGGTTTAGGGTTAGGGTTATGGTACAGTTTAGGGTTAGGGTTACGGTTAGGGTTAGGATCATGGTACATGGTAGGGTAAGGGTTAGGGTTAGGTTTGGGTTACGGTACAAGTAGGGTTAGTTTCAGTGTTAGGGTTAGGGTTACGGTACAGCTTAGTGTTAGTGTTAGGTTTAGGGTTAGGATTACGGTACAGGTTAGGGTTAGGGTTAGGATTAGCGATTGGGTACAGGTTAGGGTTAGGTTCTATGGTTAAGTTTACGGTACAGGTTAGGGTTAGGTTTATGGTTAGAGTTACGGTACAGGTTAGGGTTATGGTTACTTTTAGGGTTACGGTACAGGTTAGGGTTACGGTTAGGGGTATGGTTACGGTACAGGTAAGGGTTGGGTTTAGGGTTAGCGTCAGGTTTGCGTTACGGTGCTTTTAGGTTTAAGTTTAGCGTTAGTTCTAGGGTTAGCGTTAGGGTTACGGTAGTGGTTAGGGTGAGGCTTAGGGATGGGTTTAGGGTTATGGTTATGGTTACGGTACAGGTTAGGGTTACGGTTAGGGTTAGGGTTAGGTTTAATGTTAGGGTTAGGGTTAGGGTTACGGTACAGGTTAGGTTTAGGATTAGGGTTAAGTTTAGGGTTAGGGATAGGTTTAGGTTTAGTGTTAGGTTTACGGTACAGGTTAGGGTTAGGTTTAGGGTTAGGGTTACCGTGCAGGTTAGTGTTAGGGATAGGGTTGCGGTACAGATTAGGGTTAGGGTTACGGTTAGGTTACCATACATGTTAGTGTTAGTGTTAGGGTTAGTGTTAGGGTTATGGTTAGTGTTACCATACAGGTTAGTGTCATGGTTAGGGTTGGGGTAAGGGTTAGTGTTAGGGTTACGGTAGTGGTTAGCATTAGGTTTAGGTGTAGTGTTAGGGTTACGATACAGGTGTCAAGGTTAGGGTTAGGGTTAATGTTAGGGTTACGGTGCAGGTTAGCGTTAGGTTTAGGGGTAGGGTTAGGGTTACGATACAGGGTGGCTTAGGGTTCGGGTTAGTGTTAGTGTTAGGGTTAGGGCTATCGTACATGTTAGGATCAGGGTTAAGTTTAGTGTTAGGGTTAGGATTAGGGTTAGGTTTCCGGTACAGGTTAGGGTTACCGTACAGGTTAGGGTTAGGTTTAGGGTGAGGGTTAGGGCTGCGGTACAGGTTAGGGTTAGGATTAGGGTTACAGTACAGTTTAGGATTAGGGTTAGGGTTAGGGTTAGTGTTACGGTATAGGTTAGGTTTAGGGTTAGGATTAGGGTGAAGTTTACGGTACAGTTTATGGTTAGGTTTAGGTTTAGGGTTCTTGTTACGGTACAGGTTAGTGTTAGGGTTTGGTTTACAGCACAGTTTATGTTTAGGGTTAGGTTTAGGGCTAGTGTTAGGGATAGGATTACGGAACAATTTAGGGTTACGGTTAGGTTAAGGGTTAGGTTTACGGTATAGGTTTGCATTATGGTTATGGTTAGGGTTATGTTTATGTTTATGGTACAGGTAAGGGTTAGGGTTAGGGTTAGTGTTAGGGTTAGGTGTATGGTACAGGTTAGGGTTTGGTTTAGTGTTAGTGTTAGGGTTATGATTCCCATAGAGGTTAGGGTTAGGGTTAGGGTTGGTGTACAGGTTAGGTTTAGAGTTAGGGATAAGTTAGGGTTAGGGTTACGGTAAAGGTTAGAATTAGGGTTAGGGTTAGGGTTACGGTACTGGGTAGGGTTAGGGTTAGTGTTAGGGTAGGGTTAGGTTTCCCATAGAGGTTAGGGTTAGGGTTAAGGTTAGGGTACAGGTTAGGGTTAGAGTTAGGGATAAGGTTAGGGTTAGGGTTACGGTAAAGGTTAGGGTTAGGTTTACAGTTAGGGTACGGTACAGGGTAGGGTTAGGTTTAGGGTTAGGTTTAGGTTTAGGGTTAGGTTTAGTTTTACGGTACAGGTTAGGGTTAGGGTTAGGCTTCGGGTTGCGGTACAGGTTAGTGTTAGGATTAGGGTTAGGTTTAGGGTTACTGTGCAGGTTATGGTTATGGTTAGGGTTAGGTTTATGGTACAAGTTAAGGTTAGGTTTATTATTATTGTTAGGGTTACCGTACAGCTATGTGTTAGGCTTAGGATTATGGTACAGGTTTGGGTTTGGGTTAGGATTAGGGATTCGGACCAGGTTAGGGTTAGGGTTAGGGTTAGGGTTAAGATTACGGTAGAGGTTAGGGTTAGGGTTAGGGTTATGGTACAGTTATTTTTAGGTGTAGGGTTAGGGTTAGGTTTACGGTACAGTTTATGGTTAGGGTTAGGGTTAGGATTATGGTACATGGTAGGGTTAGGATTAGTGTTAGGTTTAGGGTTATGGTACAGGTTAGGGTTACAGTTAGTGTTAGGGTTAGGGTTAGGTTTAATATTATGGTTCGGGTTAGGGTTACGGTACAGGATAGCACTAGGGTTAGGGTTAGGGTTAGGGTTACGGTACTGGTTAGGTTTAGGGTTAGCGTTTGGTTTAGGGTTATGGTAAAGTTATGGTTAGGTGTAGGGTTAGGGTTAGGGTTATGGTACAGTTTAGGGTTAGGGTTACGGTTAGGGTTAGGATTATGGTACATGGTAGGGTTAGGGTTAGGGTTAGGTTTGGGTTACGGTACAAGTTAGGGTTAGTTTCAGTGTTAGGGTTAGGATTACGGTACAGCTTAGTGTTAGTGTTAGGTTTAGGGTTAGGATTACGGTACAGGTTAGGGTTAGGGTTAGGATTAGCGATTGGGTACAGGTTAGGGTTAGGTTTAGGGTTAAGTTTACGGTACAGGTTAGGGTTAGGTTTATGGTTAGAGTTACGGTACAGGTTAGGGTTATGGTTACTTTTAGGGTTACGGTACAGGTTAGGGTTACGGTTAGGGGTATGGTTACGGTACAGGTAAGGGTTGGGTTTAGGGTTAGCGTCAGGTTTGCGTTACGGTGCTTTTAGGTTTAAGTTTAGCGTTAGTTCTAGGGTTAGCGTTAGGGTTACGGTAGTGGTTAGGGTGAGGCTTAGGGTAGGGTTTAGGGTTATGGTTATGGTTACGGTACAGGTTAGGGTTACGGTTAGGGTTAGGGTTAGGTTTAATGTTAGGGTTAGGGTTAGGGTTACGGTACAGGTTAGGTTTAGGATTAGGGTTAAGTTTAGGGTTAGGGATAGGTTTAGGTTTAGTGTTAGGTTTACGGTACAGGTTAGGGTTAGGTTTAGGGTTAGGGTTACCGTGCAGGTTAGTGTTAGGGATAGGGTTGCGGTACAGATTAGGGTTAGGGTTACGGTTAGGTTACCATACATGTTAGTGTTAGTGTTAGGGTTAGTGTTAGGGTTATGGTTAGTGTTACCATACAGGTTAGTGTCATGGTTAGGGTTGGGGTAAGGGTTAGTGTTAGGGTTACGGTAGTGGTTAGCATTAGGTTTAGGTGTAGTGTTAGGGTTACGATACAGGTGTCAAGGTTAGGGTTAGGGTTAATGTTAGGTTTACGGTGCAGGTTAGCGTTAGGTTTAGGGGTAGGGTTAGGGTTACGATACAGGGTGGCTTAGGGTTCGGGTTAGTGTTAGTGTTAGGGTTAGGGCTATCGTACATGTTAGGATCAGGGTTAAGTTTAGTGTTAGGGTTAGGATTAGGGTTAGGTTTCCGGTACAGGTTAGGGTTACCGTACAGGTTAGGGTTAGGTTTAGGGTGAGGGTTAGGGCTGCGGTACAGGTTAGGGTTAGGGTTAGGGTTACAGTACAGGTTAGGATTAGGGTTAGGGTTAGGGTTAGTGTTACGGTATAGGTTAGGTTTAGGGTTAGGATTAGGGTGAAGGTTACGGTACAGTTTATGGTTAGGTTTAGGTTTAGGGTTCTTTTTACAGTACAGGTTAGTGTTAGGGTTTGGTTTACAGCACATGTTATGTTTAGGGTTAGGTTTAGGGCTAGTGTTAGGGATAGGATTACGGAACAATTTAGGGTTACGGTTAGGTTAAGGGTTAGGTTTACGGTATAGGTTTGCGTTATGGTTATGGTTAGGGTTATGTTTATGTTTATGGTACAGGTAAGGGTTAGGGTTAGGGTTAGGGTTAGGGTTAGGTGTATGGTACAGGTTAGGGTTTGGGTTAGTGTTAGTGTTAGGGTTATGATTCCCATAGAGGTTAGGGTTAGGGTTAGGGTTGGTGTACAGTTTAGGTTTAGAGTTAGGGATAAGTTAGGGTTAGGGTTACGGTAAAGGTTAGAGTTAGGGTTAGGGTTAGGGTTACGGTACAGGGTAGGGTTAGGGTTAGGTTAGGGTTAGGTTTTCAGTACAGGTTATGGTTAATGTTCGGGGTAGGGTTTCGGTACTGGTTAGGATTAGTGTTAGGGTTAGGTTTACGGTACAGTTTAGGGTTAGGATTAGGGTTTGGTTTACCATACAGGTTAGGGTTAGGGTTAGGGTTGCGGTACAGGGTAGGGTTAGGGTTGGGGTTACAGTACAGGATAGTACCTGGTTGGCGTTACAGTTAGGGTTACGGTACAGGTTAGGGTTAGGGTTTGTGTTAGGTTAGTTTTAGGTTTCTCATAGATGTTAGGGTTAGGTTTAGGGTTAGGGTACAGGTAAGGTTTACAGGAAGGGTTAAGGTTAGAGTTAGGATTACTGTAAAGGTTAGGGATAGGGTTAGGGTTAGGGTTACGGTATAGGGTAGGGTTAGTGTTAGGGTTAGGTTTAGGGTTACGGTACAAGTAAGGGTTAGGTTTAGTGTTATGGTTAGGGTTAAAGTACAGGTTAGTGTTAGTGTTAGGGTTAGGGTTACGGTACAGTGTAGGGTTAGGGTTAGGGTTAGTTTTAGGGTTACGGTACAAGTTAGGGTTAGGTTTAGTGTTATGGTTAGGGTACGGTACAGGGTAGTGTTAGTGTTAGTTTTAGGGTTAGTTTTACTGTACAGGTTAGGGTTAGGGTTAGGGTTAGGGTTAGGGTTTCCGTACAGTTTAGGGTTAGGGTTAAGTTTAGGATTACGGTACAGGTTAGGGTTAGGGTTAGGTTTAGGGTTAGGGTTAGGGATACGGTTAGTTTTACAGCACAGGTTAGGGTTAGGGTTAGGGTTAGGTTTGCGGTACAGTTTAGTGTTAGGTTTAGGGTAGGTTTAGGGTTACTGTACAGGTTAGAGTTAGGGTTAGGGTTGCGGTACAGGTTAACTTTTGGATTAGTGTTAGTGTACAGTACAGGTAAGGGTTACGGTTAGGTTTAGGTTTAGGGTTAGGGTTACGGTTAGGGTTGTGGTACAGTTGTGGTTTAGGGTTACGGGCAGGGTTATGTTTAGGTTTAGGGTTACGGTCAGGTTAGGGTAGGGTTAGGGTTAGGGTTAGTGTTACGGTACAAGTTAGGGTTCGGGTTAGGGTTAGTGTTAGGGTTAGGGTTACCGTTCAGGTTAGGTTTAGGGTTAGGGTTAGGTTTAGGGTTAGGGTAGGGTTAGGTTTAGTTTTACAGCACAGGTTAGGGTTAGGTTTAAGTTTAGGTTTAGGGTTAGTTTTACGGTACAGGTTAGGTTTAGGTTTAGGTTAGGTTTGCGGTACAGGTTAGGGTTAGGTGTAGGGTTACTGTACAGGTTAGGCTTAGTGTTAGGGTTGCAGTACAGGTTAGGTTTTGGGTTAGGGTTATGGTACAGGTGAGCATGAGGGTTAGGGTTAAGGTTACGGTACAGTTTAGGGTTAACGGTACAGGTTAGGGTTAGGGTTACGGTACAGGTGAGCATGAGGTTTAGGGTTAAGGTTACGGTACAGTTTAGGGTTAGGTTGCGGGTTACGGTGAGGGTTAGGGTTAAGGTTGCGGTACAGTTTAGGGTTAGGATTAGGGTTTGGTTTGCTATACAGGTAGGGTTAGGTTTCAGTTTAGGGTTAGGGTTAAGGTTGCGGTACAGTTTAGGGTTAGGATTAGGGTTTGGTTTGCTATACAGGTAGGGTTAGGTTTCAGTTTAGGGTTAGGGTTAGGGTTGCGGTACAGGTTAGGGTTAGGGTTAGGGTTAAGGTACAGGATAGCACTATGGTTAGGGTTAAGGTAACAGTACAGGTTAGGGTTAGGATTAGGTTTACGGTACAGGTTAGGGTTAGGGTTAGGGTTAGGGTTACGATACAGCTTAGTGTTAGTGTTAGGGTTAGGGTTAGGATTACGGTACAGGTTAGGGTTACGGTTAGGATATGGTTACAGTACAGGTAAGAGTGGGGTTTAGCGTTAGCGTTAGGTTTGCGTTACGGTACGTTTAGGTTTAAGTTTAGCGTTAGTTTTAGGGTTAGGGTTAGGGTTAGAGTAGTGGTTAGGGAGAGGCTTAGGGTAGGTTTAGGGTTACAGTTGGGGTTACGGTTAGGGTTATGATTAGGGTTAGGTTTAATGTTAGGGTTAGGGTTAGGGTTACGGTACAGGTTAGGTTTAGGATTAGGGTTAAGTTTAGGGTTAGGGATAGGTTTAGGTTTAGTGTTAGGTTTACGGTACAGGTTAGGGTTAGGATTAGGTTTAGGATTAGGGTTACCGTGCAGGTTAGGTTTAGGGTTAGGGATAGGGTTGTGGTACAGATTACGGTTAGGGTTACGGCAGGTTACCGTACGTGTTAGTGTTAGTGTTAGGGTTAGGGTTAGGGTTAGGGTTATGGTTAGTGTTACCATACAGGTTAGTGTCATGGTTAGGGTTGGGGTTAGGGTTATTGTTAGGGTTACGGTAGTGGTTAGCATTAGGTTTAGGTGTAGGTTTAGGGTTACGATACAGGTTAGTGTCAGGGTTAGGGTTAGGGTTAATTATAGGGTTACGGTACAGGTTAGCGTTAGGTTTAGGGGTATGATTAGGGTTACGATACAGGTTAGGGTTAGGGTTAGTGTTAGGGTTAGGGTTAAGGTTATCGTACAAGTTAGGATCTGGCTTAAGGTTAGTATTAGGGTTAGGATTAGGGTTAGGTTTCCGGTACAGGTTAGGGTTACCGTACAGGTTAGGGTTAGGTTTAGGGTGAGGGTTAGGGCTGCGGTACAGGTTAGGGTTAGGGTTAGGGTTACAGTACATGTTAGGATTAGGGTTAGGGTTAGGGTTAGTGTTACAGTATAGGTTAGGGTTAGGGTTAGGATTAGGGTGAGGGTTATGGTATAGTTTATGGTTAGGTTTAGGTTTAGGGTTCTTGTTACGGTATAGGTTAGTGTTAGGGTTAGGTTTACCATACAGGTTACGTTTAGGGTTTTGGTTAAGGCTAGTGTTAGGGATAGGATTACAGAACAAGTTAGGGTTACGGTTAGGTTAAGGGTTAGGTTTACGGTATAGGTTTGCGTTATGGTTACGATTAGGTTTATGTTTATGTTTCCGGTACAGGTAAGGGTTAGGGTTAGGGTTAGGGTTAGGGTTAGGGGTACGGTACAGGGTAGGGTTTGGGTTAGTGTTAGGGTTAGGGTTAGGATTCCCATAGAGGTTAGGGTTAGGATTAGGGTTAGGGTTATGGTTAGGATGAGGGTTTGGTTTACCATACAGGTTAGTGTTAAGGTTGCAGTACAGGGTAGGGTTAGGTTTGGGGTTACAGTACAGGATAGTACCCGGTTATGGTTACGGTTAGGGTTACGGTACAGGTTAGGTTTAGGTTTAGGTTATGGTACATGTTAGCATTTGGGTTACTGTTAGGGTTAGGATTACGGTACAGGTTAGGGTTATGGTTAGGGTTAGAATTACGGTACAGATTATGGTTAGGTGTAGGGTTAGGGTTTGGGTTTCAGTACAAGTTACATTTAGGGTTAGGGTTAGGTTTACGGTACAGTTTATGGTTAGGGTTAGGGTTAGGGTTAGGGTTACGGTATAGCCTAGGTTTACGGTTAGGTGTAGGGTTACAGTTACGGTACAGGTTACGTTTACGGTTAGGGTTAGGTTAGGTTTCGTGTTACGGTACAGGTTAGGGTTAGGGTTTGTGTTAGAGTTTGGGTTAGGTTTCCCATAGAGGTTAGGGTTAGGTTTAGGTTTAGGGAACAGGTAAGGTTTACAGGAAGGGTTAAGGTTAGGGTTAGGGTTACGGTAAAGGTTTGGGATAGGGTTAGGGTTAGGGTTACGGTATAGGGTAGGGTTAGTGTTAGGGTTAGGTTTAGGGTTACGGTACAAGTAAGGGTTAGGTTTAGTGCTATGGTTAGGGTTACGGTACAGGTTAGTGTTAGGGTTAAGGTTAGGATTAAGGTTACGGTACAGGATAGGGTTAGGGTTAGGGTTAGTTTTAGGGTTACGGTACAAGTTAGGGTTAGTTTTAGTGTTATGGTTAGCGTTACGGTACAGGGTAGTGTTAGTGTTAGGTTTAGGGTTAGTTTTACTGTACAGGTTAGGGTTAGGGTTAGGGTTTCGGTACAGTTTAGGGTTAGGGTTAGGTTTAGGGTTACGGTACAGTTTAGGGGTAGGGTTAGGTTTAGGGTTAGGTTTAGAGTTAGGGTTGGTTTTACAGCACAGGTTAGGGTTAGGGTTAGGGTTAGGTTTGAGGTACAGTTTAGTGTTAGGGTTAGCGTAGGTTTAGGGTTACTGTACAGGTTAGTGTTAGGGTTAGGGTTGTGGTACAAGTTAGGTTTTGGATTAGTGTTAGTGTACAGTACAGGTAAGGGTTACGGTTAGGTTTAGGGTTAAGGTTACCTTTAAGGTTGTGGTACAGTTGTGGTTTAGGGTTACGGGTAGGGTTATGGTTAGGTTTAGGGTTAAGTTTCAGGGTAGGGTTAGGGTTAAGTTTAAGGTTAGTGTTACGGTGCAAGTTAGGGTTTGGGTTAGGGTTAGTGTTAGGGTTAGGGTTACCGTTCAGTTTAGGTTTAAAGTTAGGTTTAGGTTTAGGGTTAGGGTTAGGGTTAGTTTTACAGCACACGTTAGGGTTAGGTTTAAAGTTAGGTTTAGGGTTAGTTTTATGGTACAGGTTAGGTTTAGGTTTAGGTTAGGGTTGCGGTACAGGCTGGGTTTAGAGTTAGGGTTAGGTTTAGGGTTACTGTACAGGTTAGGGTTAGGGTTAGTGTTAGGATTGCGGTACAGGTTAGGTTTTGGGTGGCGGTTACGGTACAGGTGAGCATGAGGGTTAGGGTTAGGGTTAAGGTTATGGTACAGGTTAAGGCTAGGGTGCGGGTTACAGTGAGGGTTAGGGTTAAGGGTGCGGTACAGTTTAGGGTTAGGATTAGGGTTTGGTTTGCCATACAGGTAGGGTTAGGTTTCGGTTTAGGTTTAGGGTTAGGGTTGCGGTACAGGTTAGTGTTAGGTTTAGGTTTAAGGTACAGGATAGCACTAAGGTTATGGTTAGGGTAACGGTACAGGTTAGGGTTAGGGTAAGGGTTACGGTACAGATTATGGTTAGGTGTAGGGTTGGGGTTAGGGTTTCAGTACAGGTTAGGGTTAGGGTTCGGGTTAGAGTTACGGTACAATTTAGGATTAGGGTTAGGGTTAGGTTAGGGTTACGAAACAGGTTAGGTTGACGGTTAGGGATAGGGTTACAGTTACGGTACAGGGTTAGTGTTACGGTACAGGTTAGGGTTAGGGTTAGTGTCGGGTTAGGGTTAGGTTTCCCATAGAGTTTAGGGTTAGGGTTAGGGTTAGGGTACAGGTAAGATGTAGAGGTAGGTTTAAGGTTAGGGTTAGGCTTACGGTAAAAGTTAGGGATAGCTTTAGGGTTAGGGTCACGGTACAGGGTAGGGTTAGGGTTAGGGTTAGGTTTAGGGTTATGGTACAAGTTAGGGTTAGGTTTAGTGTTATGGTTAGCGTTATGGTACAGGTTAGTGTTAGGGTTATGGTTAGGGTTTGGGTTACGGTATACGTTAGGGTTAGGGTTTGCGTTAGGTTTTCGGTACAGTTTAGGGTTAGGGTTAGTGTTAGGGTTAGGGTAGGGTTAGTTTACGATACAGATTTGGTGTAGG
Organism: Otocyon megalotis megalotis; assembly: GCA_017311455.1. Taxonomy (NCBI): domain Eukaryota; kingdom Metazoa; phylum Chordata; class Mammalia; order Carnivora; family Canidae; genus Otocyon; species Otocyon megalotis. The sequence goes on from JAEUCK010008106.1 coordinate 42,012, forward strand.
GTTAGAGTTATGTTTGCGGTAAAGGTTAGTGTTAAGGTTAGGGTTAGGATTAGGGTTACTGTACACGTTAGGGTTACGGTTAGGGTTAGGGTTGCAGTACAGGTTAGGTTTCAGGTTAGTATTAGTGTACGGTACAGGTAAGGGTTACAGTTAGCGTTAGGGTTAGTGTTAGGTTTAGAGTTAGTGTTGTGGTACACTTGTGGTTTAGGGTTACGGGTAGGGTTAGGGTTAGGTTTAGGGTTATGGTTCAGGGTAGGGTTAGGGTTAGTTTTAGGGTTAGGGTTACGGTAAAGTTAGGGTTCCGGTTAGGGTTAGTGTTAGGGTTAGGGTTACGGTACAGGTTAGGGTTAGGGTTATGTTTGGTGTTATGTCTAGGGTTATGGTACAGGTTAGGGTTACGGTTAGGGGTATGGTTACGGTACAGGTAAGGGATAGGTTTAGGGTTAGCATTAGGGTTGCATTACGGTACAGTTTAGGGTTAAGTTTAGGGTTAGTTTTAGGGTTAGGGTTAGGGTTACGATAGTGGTTAGGTTTAGGCTTAGGGTTTGGTTTAGGGTTACGGTTAGCTTTCCGACAGGTTAGTGTTAGGGTTAGGGTTAGGGTTAGGGTTAGGGTTAGGGTTAAAGTTAATGTTAGGGTTAGGGTTAGGGTTATGGTGCAGGTTAGGTTTAGGGTTAGGGTTAAGGTTAGGGTTAGGGATAGGTTTAGGTTTAGTGTTAGGTTTACGGTACAGGTTAGGGTTAGGGTAAGGGTTAGTGTTAGGGTTACTGTACAGGTTAGGGTTAGGATTAGGTTTAGGGTTGCGGTACTGATTACGGTTAGGGTTACGGTTAGGTTACCGTACAGGTTATTGTTAGGGATAGGGTTATGTTTAGGGTTACCATACAGGTTTGTGTCAGCGTTAGGTTTGGGATTATGGTTAGTGTTAGGGTTACGGTACTGGTTAGCATTAGGTTTAGGGGTAGGGTTAAGGTTACGATACAGGTTAGTGTCAGGGTTAGGGTTAGGGATAGGTTTACTGTTAGGGTTATGGTACAGGTCAGCGTTAGGTTTAGGGGTAGGGTTAGGATTATGATACAGGTTAGGGTTAGAGTTAGGGTTAGCGTTAGGGTTACGGTACCAGTTAGGTTTAGGGTTAGTTTTAGGGTTAGTTTTAGGGTTAGGGTTACCGTACAGGTTAGGGTTAGGGGTAGGGATAGGGTTAAGGTTAGGGTTGCGGTAGAGTTAGGGTTAGAGTCAGGGTTTGATTTACCATACAGGTTAGGGTTAGTGTTAGGGTTAGGGTTGCGGTACAGGTTAGTGTTATGGTTAGGGTTACGGTACAGTTTAGGGTTAGGTGTCTGGTTAGGTTTAGTGTTTCAGTACAGTTGAGGGTTAGGGTTACTATACAGTTTGGGTTAGGGTTAGGGTTCCATTTAGGTTTATGGTACAGGTTAGGTTTACGTTTAGGGTTAGGTTTACAGTTACGGTACAGGTCAAGTTTACGGTTAGGGTTAGGGTTAGGGTTCGTGTTACGGTACAGGTTAGGGTTAGGGGTAGGGTTAGGGTTAGGTTTCCCATAGAGTTTAGGGTTAGGTTAAGGGTTAGTGTACAGGTTAGTTTTAGAGGTAGGGTTAAGGTTAGGGTTAGGGTTACGGAAAAGTTTAGGGTTAGGTTAAGGTTTAGGGTTACGCTACAGTGTAGGGTTAGGTTTAGGGTTAGATTTATGGTACAGGTTAGATTTAGGGTTAGGGTTATGGTACAGGTTAGCATTAGGGTTAGGGTTAGGGTTAGGGTTAGGTTTAGGGTTACTGTACAGGTTAGGGTTAGGTTTAGCGTTAGGGTTGCGGTACAGGTTAGGTTTTGGGTTACGGTTACGGTACAGGTTAGCATTACGGTTAGGGTTAGGGTTAGCGTTACGGTACAGGTTAGGGTTAGGGTTAGGGTTAGGGTTAAGGTTAGGGTTGTGGTAGAGTTTAGGGTTAGAGTCAGGGTTTGATTTACCATACAGGTTAGGGTTAGTGTTAGGGTTAGGGTTGCGGTACAGGTTAGTGTTATGGTTAGGGTTATGGTACAGTTTATGGTTACTGTTAGGGTTAGTGTTAGTGTTAGGTTTACAATACAGGTTAGGTATATGTTTAGGATTAGTGTTACAGTTACGGTACAGGTTAGGTTTATGGTTAGTGTTAGGGTTAGTGTTAGTGTTACGGTACAGGTTAGGGTTAGGGTTAGGTTTCCCCTAGAGGTTAGGGTTAGGTTTAGGGGTAGGTTACAGGTTAGGTTTAGAGTTAGGGATAAGGTTAGCTCTAGCGTTACGGTAAGGTTTAGGGTTAGGGTTAGGATTACGGTACATGGAAGGTTACGGTTACGGTTATGTTTAGCGTTACCGTACAAGTTAGGGTTAGGTTTAGTGTTATGGTTAGGGTTACGGTACAGGTTAGTGTTAGGGTTAGGGTTAGGGTTCTGGTTAGGGTTAGGGTTACCGTACAGGGTAGGGTTAGGGTTAGGTTAGGGTTACGGTACAAGTTAGGGTTAGGGTTAGTGTTATGGTTAGGGTTACGGTACAGGTTAGTGTTAGGTTTAGGTTTAGGTTTAGGGTTAGGGTACAGGTTAGGGTTAGGTTTCGGGTTCGGGTTTTGGTACAGGTTGGGATTAGGTTTAGGGTTAGGGTTACGGTACAGTTTAGGGTTAGGGTTAGGGTTAGGTTTAGGGTTAGGGTTAGTTTTACGGTACAGGCTAGGTTTAGGGTTAGGTTAGGTTTGCGGTACAGGTTAGGGTTAGGGTTAGGGTTAGGTTTAGGGTTACTGTACAGGTTAGGGTTAGAGTTAGGGTTACGGTTGCTGTACACGTCAGGTTTTGGTTTAGGGTTATGGGACAGGTTAGCATTAGGTTTAGGTTTAGGGTTAGGGTTACAGTACAGGTTAAGGTTAGGGTTAGGATTAGGGTTATGGTTAGGGTTGCGGTACAGTTTAGGGTTTGGATTAGGGTTTGGTTTACCATATAGGTTAGGGTTAGTGTTAGGGTTAGGGTTAGTGTTAGGGTTGGGGTACAGGTTAGGGTTAGAGTTAGGTTTTGGGTTATCATACAGGTTATGGTTAGGGTTAGGTTAGGGTTAGGGTTAGGGTTCGGTTGCGGTACTGGTTAGGGTTAGGGTTAGTGTTACGATACAGGTTAGGGTTAGGTTTAGGTTTCGGGTTATGGTACAGATTATGGTTAGGTGTCTGGTTAGGGTTAGGGTTTCAGTACAGGTAAGGGTTAGAGTTATGATACAGTTTGTGTTAGGGTTAGGGTTCGGTTTAGGTTTATGGTATAGGTTAGGTTTATGTTTAGGGTTAGGGTTCCAGTTACAGTACAGGTCAGGTTTACGGTTAGGGTTAGGGTTAGGGTTCGTGTTACAGTACAGGTTAGGGTTAGGGTTAGTGTTTGGTTTAGGGTTAGGTTTCCCATAGAGTTTAGTGTTAGGGTAAGGGTTAGTGTACAGGTTAGGTTTAGAGGTAGGGTTAAGGTTAGTGTTAGGGTTACGGAAAAGGTTAGGGTTAGGTTAAGGGTTAGGGTTACGCTACAGGGTAGGGTTAGGTTTAGGGTTAGATTTACGGTACAGGTTAGATTTAGGGTTAGGGTTGCGGTGCACGTTAGGGTTAGGGTCAGGGTTGGGTTTAGGGTTACTGTACAGGTTAGGATTAGGTTTAGGGTTAGGGTTGCGGTACAGGTTAGGTTTTGGGTTAGGGTTACGGTACAGGTTAGCATTAGGGTTAGGGTTAGGGTTAGGGTTACGGTACAGGTTAGGGTTAGGGTTAGGGATAGGGTTAAAGTTAGGGTTGCGGTAGAGTTTAGGGTAGAGTCAGGGTTTGATTTACCATACAGTTTACCGTTAGTGTTAGTGTTAGGGTTAGGGTTGCGGTACAGGTTAGTGTTACGGTTAGGGTTACGGTACAGTTTAGGGTTAGGGTTAGTGTAAGTGTTAGGTTTACAATACAGGTTAGGTATATGTTTGGGTTAGTGTTACAGTTACGGTACAGGTTAGGTTTATGGTTAGTGTTAGGGTTAGGGTTAGTGTTACGGTACAGGTTAGGGTTAGGGTTAGTGTTAGGGTTAGGGTTAGGTTTCCCATAGAGTTTAGGGTTAGGGTTAGGGGTAGGGTACAGATTAGGTTTACAGTTAGGGATAAGGTTAGGTTTAGCGTTATGGTAAGGTTTAGGGTTAGGGTTAGGATTACACGGCATGGAAGGTTGCAGTTAGGGTTATGTTTGCGTTACACATTACAAGTTAGGGTTGGTTTGATGTTATGGTTAGGGTCTACGGTACAGGTTAGTGTTAGGGTTAGGGTTAGGGTTAGGGTTAGGATTAGGGTTAGGGTTACTGTACAGGATAGGGTTAAGGTTAGGTTAGGGTTACGGTACAAGTTAGGGTTAGGGTTAGTGTTATGGTTAGGGTTACGGTACAGGTTAATGTTAGGTTTAGGTTTAGGTTTAGGCTTAGGGTACAGGTTAGGGTTAGGTTTCGGGTTCGGGTTTTGGTACAGGTTAAGATTAGGGTTAGGGTTAGGGTTACGGTACAGTTTAGGGTTAGGGTTAGGGTTAGGGTTAGGGTTAGGTTTAGGGTTAGGGTTAGTTTTACAGTACAGGCTAGGTTTAGGGTTAGGTTAGGTTTGCGGTACAGGTTAGGGTTACGGTTAGGGTTAGGTTTAGGGTTACTGTACAGGTTAGGGTTAGAGTTAGGGTTACGGTTGCTGTACACGTCAGGTTTTGGTTTAGGGTTATGGGACAGGTTAGCATTAGGTTTAGGTTTAGGGTTAGGGTTACAGTACAGGTTAAGGTTAGGGTTAGGATTAGGGTTATGGTTAGGGTTGCGGTACAGTTTAGGGTTTGGATTAGGGTTTGGTTTACCATATAGGTTAGGGTTAGTGTTAGGGTTAGGGTTAGTGTTAGGGTTGGGGTACAGGTTAGGGTTAGAGTTAGGTTTTGGGTTATCATACAGGTTATGGTTAGGGTTAGTTTAGGGTTAGGGTTAGGGTTCGGTTGCGGTACTGGTTAGGGTTAGGGTTAGTGTTACGATACAGGTTAGGGTTAGGTTTAGGTTTCGGGTTATGGTACAGATTATGGTTAGGTGTCTGGTTAGGGTTAGGGTTTCAGTACAGGTAAGGGTTAGAGTTATGATACAGTTTGTGTTAGGGTTAGGGTTCGGTTTAGGTTTATGGTATAGGTTAGGTTTATGTTTAGGGTTAGGGTTCCAGTTACGGTACAGGTCAGGTTTACGGTTAGGGTTAGGGTTAGGGTTCGTGTTACAGTACAGGTTAGGGTTAGGGTTAGTGTTTGGTTTAGGGTTAGGTTTCCCATAGAGTTTAGTGTTAGGGTAAGGGTTAGTGTACAGGTTAGGTTTAGAGGTAGGGTTAAGGTTAGTGTTAGGGTTACGGAAAAGGTTAGGGTTAGGTTAAGGGTTAGGGTTACGCTACAGGGTAGGGTTAGGTTTAGGGTTAGATTTACGGTACAGGTTAGATTTAGGGTTAGGGTTGCGGTGCACGTTAGGGTTAGGGTCAGGGTTGGGTTTAGGGTTACTGTACAGGTTAGGATTAGGTTTAGGGTTAGGGTTGCGGTACAGGTTAGGTTTTGGGTTAGGGTTACGGTACAGGTTAGCATTAGGGTTAGGGTTAGGGTTAGGGTTACGGTACAGGTTAGGGTTAGGGTTAGGGATAGGGTTAAGGTTAGGGTTGCGGTAGAGTTTAGGGTAGAGTCAGGGTTTGATTTACCATACAGTTTACCGTTAGTGTTAGTGTTAGGGTTAGGGTTGCGGTACAGGTTAGTGTTACGGTTAGGGTTACGGTACACTTTAGGGTTAGAGTTAGTGTAAGTGTTAGGTTTACAATACAGGTTAGGTATATGTTTGGGTTAGTGTTACAGTTACGGTACAGGTTAGGTTTATGGTTAGTGTTAGGGTTAGTGTTAGTGTTACGGTACAGGTTAGGGTTAGGGTTAGGTTTCCCCTAGAGGTTAGGGTTAGGTTTAGGGGTAGGTTACAGGTTAGGTTTAGAGTTAGGGATAAGGTTAGGTTTAGCGTTACGGTAAGGTTTAGGGTTAGGGTTAGGATTACGGTACATGGAAGGTTACGGTTACGGTTATGTTTAGCGTTACCGTACAAGTTAGGGTTAGGTTTAGTGTTATGGTTAGGGTTACGGTACAGGTTAGTGTTAGTGTTAGGGTTAGGGTTCTGGTTAGGGTTAGGGTTACCATACAGGGTAGGGTTAGGGTTAGGTTAGGGTTACGGTACAAGTTAGGGTTAGGGTTAGTGTTATGGTTAGGGTTACGGTACAGGTTAGTGTTAGGTTTAGGTTTAGGTTTAGGGTTAGGGTACAGGTTAGGGTTAGGTTTCGGGTTCGGGTTTTGGTACAGGTTGGGATTAGGTTTAGGGTTAGGGTTACGGTACAGTTTAGGGTTAGGGTTAGGGTTAGGTTTAGGGTTAGGGTTAGTTTTACGGTACAGGCTAGGTTTAGGGTTAGGTTAGGTTTGCGGTACAGGTTAGGGTTAGGGTTAGGGTTAGGTTTAGGGTTACTGTACAGGTTAGGGTTCGAGTTAGGGTTACGGTTGCTGTACACGTCAGGTTTTGGTTTAGGGTTATGGGACAGGTTAGCATTAGGTTTAGGTTTAGGGTTAGGGTTACAGTACAGGTTAAGGTTAGGGTTAGGATTAGGGTTATGGTTAGGGTTGCGGTACAGTTTAGGGTTTGGATTAGGGTTTGGTTTACCATATAGGTTAGGGTTAGTGTTAGGGTTAGGATTAGTGTTAGGGTTGGCGTACAGGTTAGGGTTAGAGTTAGGTTTTGGGTTATCATACAGTTTATGGTTAGGGTTAGGTTAGGGTTAGGGTTAGGGTTCGGTTGCGGTACTGGTTAGGGTTAGGGTTAGTGTTACGATACAGGTTAGGGTTAGGTTTAGGTTTCCGGTTATGGTACAGATTATGGTTAGGTGTCTGGTTAGGGTTAGGGTTTCAGTACAGGTAAGGGTTAGGGTTATGATACAGTTTGTGTTAGGGTTAGGGTTCGGTTTAGGTTTATGGTATAGGTTAGGTTTATGTTTAGGGTTAGGGTTCCAGTTACGGTACAGGTCAGGTTTACGGTTAGGGTTAGGGTTAGGGTTCGTGTTACAGTACAGGTTAGGGTTAGGGTTAGTGTTTGGTTTAGGGTTAGGTTTCCCATAGAGTTTAGTGTTAGGGTAAGGGTTAGTGTACAGGTTAGGTTTAGAGGTAGGGTTAAGGTTAGTGTTAGGGTTACGGAAAAGGTTAGGGTTAGGTTAAGGGTTAGGGTTACGCTACAGTGTAGGGTTAGGTTTAGGGTTAGATTTACGGTACAGGTTAGATTTAGGGTTAGGGTTGCGGTGCACGTTAGGGTTAGGGTTAGGGTTAGGTTTAGGGTTACTGTACAGGTTATGGTTAGGTTTAGGTTAGGGTTGTGGTACAGGTTAGTTTTTGGGTTAGGGTTACGGTACAGGTTAGCATTAGGGTTAGGGTTAGGGTTAGGGTTACGGTACAGGTTAGGGTTAGGGTTAGGGACAGGGTTAAGGTTAGGGTTGCGGTAGAGTTTAGGGTTAGAGTCAGGGTTTGATTTACCATACAGTTTACCGTTAGTGTTAGTGTTAGGGTTAGGGTTGCGGTACAGGTTAGTGTTACGGTTAGGGTTACGGTACAGTTTAGGGTTAGGGTTAGTGTAAGTGTTAGGTTTACAATACAGGTTAGGTATATGTTTGGGTTAGTGTTACAGTTACGGTACAGGTTAGGTTTAATGTTAGTGTTAGGGTTAGGGTTAGTGTTACGGTACAGGTTAGGGTTAGGGTTAGTGTTAGGGTTAGGGTTAGGTTTCCCATAGAGTTTAGGGTTAGTGTTAGGGGTAGGGTACAGGTTAGGTTTACAGTTAGGGATAAGGTTAGGTTTAGCGTTATGGTAAGGTTTAGGGTTAGCGTTAGGATTACGGTACATGGTAGGTTACGGTTATGTTTAGCGTTACCGTACAAGTTAGGGTTAGGTTTAGTGTTATGGTTAGGGTTACGGTACAGGTTAGGGTTAGGGATAGGTTTAAATTTCAGTACAGGTTAGGGTTAGGGTTAAGTTTAGGGTTACGTTAGAGGTTAGGGTTAGGGTTAGGGTTAGGGTGAGTTTTAGTTTTACGGTACAGGTTAGGTTTAGGGTTAGGGTTAGGGTTAGGGTTGCGGTGCACGTTAGGGTTAGGGTTAGGTTTAAGGTTACTGTACATGTTAGGTTTAGCGTTAGGGTTAGGTTTGTGTTTCAAGTTAGGTTTTGCGTTAGGGTTCTAGTACAGTTAAGGGTTAGTGTTAGGGTTTGTTCTACCATACAGGTTAGGGTTAGGGGTAGGGATAGGGTTAGGGTTAGGTTTACGGTTGCGGTATAGGTTAGGGTTAGGGTTAGGGTTACGGTACAGGATAGCACTAGGGTTAGGATTACGGTTAGGTTTACAGTACAGTTTAGGGTTAGGTTAGGTGTAGGATTAGGGTTATGGTAACAGGTTAAAGTTAGGGGTAGGGTTACTGTACAGTTTAGCATTTGGGTAGGGTTAGCGTTACGGTACAGGTTAGGGTGAGGGTTAGGGTTAGGGTTACAGTACATATTATGGTTATGTGTAGGGTTAGGGTTAGGGTTACGGTACAGGTTAGGTTTATGGGTAGGTTTAGGGTTACAGTTATGGTACAGGTTAGGTTTACATTTAGGGTACGGTTAGGTTTAGTGTTGCAGTACAGGTTAGAGTTAGGGTTAGTGTTAGTGTTAGGGTTAGGTTTCCAAGAGGTTAAGGTTAGGGTTAGGGTACAGGTTAGGTTTAGAGTTAGGGTTACGGTTAGGGTTAGGGTTTCGGTAGAGGTTTGGGTTAGGGTTAGGGTTAGGGTTACGGTACAGGTTAGGGTTAGGGTTAGGGTTAGGTTTAGGGTAACGGTACACGTTAGTGTTAGGGTTAGGGTTAGGGTTAGAGTTACGGTACAAGTTAGGGTTACGGTTAGGGTTAGGGTTAGGGTTACAGTATAGGATAGCATTAGGGTTAGGGTTAGGGTTAGGTTGAGTTTATGGTACAGGTTAGGGTGTGGGTTAGTGTTAGGGTTAGGGTTAGGGTTCGGGTTAGGGTTAGGTTTATTGTTAGGGTTAGGGTTACAGTACTGGTTAGGGTTAGGGATAGGGTTAGGGTTACATTTACGGTACAGGTTAGGTTTACGGTTCGGGTTTGGATTAGGGTTAGGGTTTGGTTTACGGTACAGGTTAGGGTGAGTTTTAGTGTTAGGGTTAGGTTTGCCATAGAGGTTAGGGTTTTGTTTAGGGTGAGGGTACGGGATAGGTTTAGAGTTAAGGTTAAGGTTAGGCTTAGGTTTACGGTAAAGTTTAGGGTTAGGCTTATGGTTATGGTACAGGGTAGTGTTAGGGTTAGGCTTAGGGTTATGGTAAAAGTTAGGGTTAGGGTTAGTGTTAGGCTTAGGTTTACGGTACAGGTTAGTGTTAGGGTTAGGGTTATGGTACAGGTTAGGGTTAGGGTTAAGGATAAGGTTTCGGTTCAGGTTAGGGTTAGGGTTAGAGTTAGGGCTATGGTACAGTTTAGGGTTAGGGTTTTGGTTAAGGCTAGGGTTAGGGTTAGAGTTAGTGGTACGGTAGTAAGGGTTACGGCTAGGGCTAGTGTTAGGGTTATGGTTAGGGTTGCCGTTCAGGTGTGTGTTAGGGTTACGGTAGGTTTAGGGTTAGGGTTATGGTTACATACAGGTTAGGGTGAGGTTTAGGGTTAGGGTTACAGTACAGGTAGGGTTAGGGTATTGGTTACGGTACACGTTAGGGTTAGTGTCATGGTTAGGGTTTCAGTCACGTTAGGTTTAGGGTTACTGTTAGGGTTAGGGTTACGGTACAGGGTAGGGTTGGGGAGAGGGATAGGGTTATGTTACATGTTAGGGTTTGGTTAGGTTTAGTGTTAGTGTTAGGTTTAGGGCAACGGTACAGTTAAGGGTGAGTGTTAGGGATAGGATTACAGAACAAGTAAGGTTACGGTTAGGTTTAGGGTTAGGGTTACGGTATAGTTTTGCGTTAGGGTTAGTGTTAGGGTTAGGTTTATGGTTACGGCACAGGTTAGGGTTAGGGTTAGGTTTAGAGTTAGGGTTAGGTTTAGGGTTATGGTAGGGTTACGGTAAAGGCTAGTGTTAGTGTTATGGTTAGGGTTAGGTTTACAGTACAGGTTAGGGTTACGGATAGTGGTAGGGTTATGGTACAGGTTAGGGTTAGGTTTAGGGTTAGGGTTAGGGTTACGGTACATGTTATGGTTAGGTTTAGGGTGTCGTTAAAAGTTAGGGTTAAGTTTTGGGTTTGGGTTATGTAAAGGTTAGGGTTAGGTGAGGGTTAGGGTTAGGTTTATGGTACAGGTTACGGTTAGGGTTAGGATTGCGGTACAGGTTAGGGTTAGGGTTAGGGTTACGGTACAGGATAGCACTAGGTTTAGGGTTAGGGTTAGGGTTATGGTACAGGTTAGGGTCAGGGGTAGGGTTACGGTACCGGTTAGCATTAGGGTTAGGTTTAGGGTAACGGTACACTGTAGGGTGAGGATTAGGGTACGGTTAGGTTTAGTGTTAGGGTTATGGTATAGGATAGCATTAGGTTTAGGGTGAGGGTTAGGTTGAAGTTTATTGTGCACGTCAGTTTTATGGTTAGTGGTAGGGTTACGGTTTAGGTAAGCGTTAGGGTTAAGTTTAGCATTAGGGTTAGGTTTGCGGTACAGTTTAGGGTTAAGTTTAGGATTAGGGTTACGGTTAGGATTAGGGATGCGGTAGTGGTGAGGTTAGGGTTAGCGTTGGTTTTAGGGTCACGATTAAGTTTACGGTACAGATTAGGATTACGGTTAGGGTTAAGGGTAGGGTTAGGGTTAAGGTACCGGTTAGAGTTAGGGTTTGGGTTAGGGTTAGGGATAGGGTTAGGGTTAGTGTTAAGGTTAGGGATAAGGATAGGGTTAGGTTTAGTGTTAGGTTTACGGTCCAGGTTAGGGTTAGTGTTAGGATTAGGGTTACCGTACAGGTTAGGGTTAGGGTTAGGGTTTGGGTTAGGATTGCGGTACAGGTTAGGGTTAGGGTTACGGTACAGGTTAGCATTAGCGTTAGTGTTAGGGTTAGGTTTATGGTACAGGTTAGGGTTAGGGTTAGGATTAGGTTTAGGGTTACGATACAGATTATGGTTAGGTGTAGGGTTATGGTTAGGGTTACAGTACAGGTTAGGGTTAGAGTTAGGGTTACGGTACAAGTTAGGGTTATGGTTAGGATTAGGATTAGGAATCCGGTATAGTTTAGCATTACGGTTAAGGTTTGGGTTAGGTTGAGTTTCATGGTACAGGTTTGGGTGAGGGTTAGAATTAGGGGTAGGATTAGGGTTAGGTTTACGGTACAGGTTAGGGTTAGGTTTAGGGTTAGGGTTAAGTTTACGGTACAGGTTAGGGTTAGGGATACTGTTAGGGTTACGGTTATGGTACAGGATAGGTTTACGGTTAGGGTTTGGTTTAGGGTTACAGTAACGGTTACGGTACAGGTTAGGGTGAGGTTTAGTGTTCGGTTTAGGGTTACGTTTGCCATAGAGGTTAGGGTTACATTTAAGGTTAGGTTACAGGATAGGTTTAGAGTTAGGGTTAAGGTTAGGGTTAGGGTTACGGTAAGGGACAGGAGCGGAGGGAGAACCAAGTGTCTGCCTGGTCAATTTTGCTCCTCGCAGAATGCTGCCTGCAAGGCATGCACACTCCTTTGCGTTGAGCTTATGGCTTTTACCTCCCACATGCTGACCGCCTGTACACTTCGTTTCCAAAGGATTTCGCTCGATACGGGACACACGTTTTGTAAGAGGCAAGTGTCTCTTAGCTCAATCCAGTGACTTCTGTGGAATTCCTCCCTCAGATGGGAGCTGCATACTAACATCCAATCCTGAGTTGCTAGTTGAAAGTTGTCTCTCTGGGGATCTTCCTTCTGAGAGATGAGCTGACACGCGGTCCTTCCCAGTTCCACACTTTCTGCAGATGGAATTATGAACATCCTCACTAGACATGTTTGTCAGAAGCCCATGGGATGCAAGGGGCAAGCTGCAGGCTTCAATTGTTGTGTCTCCAGGTGGTGTAGAGCGGTATTCATGGGTCATCCTGACTTACAGTGCTGCTATGTTCTTAATGCCATAAAAATGTAACTAGTTGAAAGCTGGCATCTAGGCATGCTTCTTTGTGAGAGCTGAGGTCAGGGCAGGACTCTCACGCATCCTGCCTGCCTGTAGACGTAGCTGCTAACATCCTTATGTTAGGTGCTGGAAGAGGTTGTGAGAAAAGCTTATGGAAGTGACAGGCCTGTATTCACTTGTATCTGAGTTCCATACAGCGATTGCCAACGTCCTTGTTCAAATCGAGTGTAGCTCGTTTCTAGCTCCCATCAATAAGTGTCTAGCAGACATCTGCTTGCAAAGCATACACACTTCTGAGACTTGAGCTTATGGCCTGTACCTCCCACATCCTGAATGCCTGTACGGTTCGGTTCAACAGCATTTCGTTCTATGGGGGACTAAAGTGGAGTGAGAACCAAGTGTCTGGTCAATTTTGCGCCTAGTGGAATGCTGCCTGCAAGGCATGCACACTCCTTTGCACTGAGCTTATGGCTTGTACCTGCAACATGCTGACCGCCTATATGCATCGCTTCCAAAGGATTTCTTTCGATACGGGACGTAAGATTTCTGAGCGGCTATTGTCTCTTAGCTCAATCCAGCGACTTCTGAAAAATTCCTCCCTCAGATGGGAGCTACATACTAACTTCCAATCCTGAGTTCCTCGTTGAGAGCTGTCTCTCTGCGGATCTTCCTTCTGTGAGATGAGCTGACATGCGGTCCATCCCAGTTCCACACTGCCTGCAGATGGAGTTATGAACATCCTCCCTAGACATATTTGTCAGAAGCTCATGGGACGCAAGGGGCAAGCAGCAGGCTTCAATGGTTGTGTCTCCTGGTGGTGTAGAGCGGTATTCAAAGAACATCCTGACTTACAATGCTGCTATGTTCTCATTGCCATAAGAACGCAGCTAGTTGAAAGCTGGTATCCACGCATGCTTCTAAACCGTACCGTAACCCTGAGCCTAACCCTAAACCTAACCCTTAACTTATCATTACTTGTACCCTAACACTAACCCTAACCCTAACCCTTAACCGTACCCTAAACTTAACCCGAACTGTAACCCTAACCCTAAACATAACCCTTACACGAACCCTAACACTAACCCTAACCCAAACTGTACCTACCCCTAGCCCTACCCCTACCCCTACGCCTACCCCTAACCCTAACCCTAACCATAACCATAAAACTTACCCATACCCTAATGCTAACCCGAACCCTTATCCGAACATTAAACCAAACCCTAACCCTAACAAGTACCGTAACACTAACCCTAAACCTAACTTTAACCCATACCGTAACCTTACCCTAACCCTATACCTAACCATAACCATATCCCTAATCCTATCCCTAACCCTATCCCTAAACGCAACCCTTACCTGTACCCTAACCTTAAATCTAACACTAAAACTAACCCTAAACGTAACTCTTACCCGTACCCTAACCCTACTTCTAACCCTAACCCTAACCCTAAACCTTAACCGAACACTAACCCTGAGCTTAAAGTGAAACAGTACCGTAACCCTGACTCTAACCCTAAACTAACTGTAACCCTTAACCTTACCCGGACCCTAACACTAACCCTAACCCTAACCCAAACCCGTACCATAAC
>JAEUCK010008108.1:0-13712 GCA_017311455.1 Otocyon megalotis megalotis
AGGTTAGGGTTAGGTTTTGGGTTAGGGTTAATGTTACGGTAAAGGATAGAGTTAGTTTTAGTGTTAGTGTTAGGGTTAGGTTTGCCATAGAGTTTAGGGTCAGGGTTAGGGTTAGGGTACAGGTTAGGTTTAGAGATAGGGTTAATGTTAGGTTTAGGGTTACGGTACAGTTTAGGGTTTGGGTGAGGTTTAGGGTTAGGTTTACATTACAGTTTGGGTTAGGGTTAGGTTTAGGTTACGGTTATGGTATAGGTTATCGTTAGGTTTCGGTTTAGCGTTAGGTTTAGGGTTACGGTACAGGATAGGTTTAGTGTTAGGGTTAGGGTTAGGGTTAGTTTTACAGTACAAGTTAGGGTTAGGGTTTGGGTTTGGGTAGTGTTAGGGTTACGGACCAGTTTAGGGTTAGGGATTAGGTTTAGGGTTAGGGTTAGGGTTAGGGTTAGGGTTAGGGTTAGTGTTACAGTACAGGTTAGTGTTAGGGTTATGGTTAGGGTTACGGTATAAGTTAGGGTTAGTGTAAGGGTTAGGGTTAGGATTAGGGTTAGGTTTAGGTTAGGTTTAGGGTCAGGTTTAGGGTTACGGTACACGTAATTGTTACGTTTACAGTTAGGTTTAGGGTTAGTGTTAGGGTTACGGTACAGGTTTGGGTTAGGTTTACGTGTAGAGTTAGGATTAGTGTTAGTGTTACGGTACAGGTTAGGGTGAGTGTTAGTTTTAGGGTTACGCTACAGTTTAGGTTTGGGTTAGGGTTAGTGATGGTACAGTTTAAGGTTAAGGTTTGGGTTAGGTTTACTTTACAAGTTAGGTTTAAGTTTAGGGTTAGGGTTAGGGTTAGGATTACGGTACGGGTTAGGGTTAAGGTTAGGGTTATAGTACAGGTTTGGCTTAGGGTTACAGGTCGAGGTAGTGTTAGGTTTAGTGTTACGGTACAGGTTACAGTGAGGGTTAGGGTTCGGGTTATGCTACAGAATAGGGTAAGGGTCACGGTTAGTGTTATGGTACAGTTTAGGGCAAGGGTTAGGGTTAGGCTTACAGTACAAGTTAGGCATAGGTTTAGGTTTAGAGTAGGGTTATGGTACAGGTGAGGGATAGGGTTATGTTTAGGGATAGGGTATGGTAAAGTTTAGGGTTAGGGTTAGTGTTAGAGTTAGGGTTATTTTTACGGTAAATGTTAGGGTTAGGGTTATGTTTAGGGTTAAGGTACAGGTTAGGGTTGGGGTTAGGTTAAATGTTAGGGTTAGGATTACGGATTACGGTACGGGTTAGGGTTAAGGTTAGGGTTATAGTACAGGTTTGGCTTAGGGTTACAGGTAGAGGTAGTGTTAGGTTTAGTGTTACGGTACAGGTTACAGTGAGGGTTAGGGTTCGGGTTATGCTACAGAATAGGGTAAGGGTCACGGTTAGTGTTATGGTACTGTTTAGGGCAAGGGTTAGGGTTAGGCTTACAGTACAAGTTAGGCATAGGTTTAGGTTTAGAGTAGGGTTATGGTACAGGTGAGGGATAGGGTTATGTTTAGGGATAGGGTATGGTAAAGTTTAGGGTTAGGGTTAGTGTTAGAGTTAGGGTTATTTTTACGGTAAATGTTAGGGTTAGGGTTATGTTTAGGGTTAAGGTACAGGTTAGGGTTGGGGTTAGGTTAAATGTTAGGGTTAGGATTACGGTACATGTAAGGATTATGGTACAGGTTAGGGTTAGTGTTAGTGTTAGTGTTACAGTACAGGTTAGTGTTAGGGTTACGCTTAGGGTAACGGTACAGGTTTGGGTTAGGGTAGGGTTTGGGTTACGGTACATGTTAGGATTAGAGTTACGGTTAGGGGTATGGTACAAGTTATGGTTAGCGTTAGGGTTACGGTGCAGTATAGGGTTAGGTTAGGTTTAGGGTTAGGGTTGTGGTACAAGTTAGGGTTAGGGTTAGGGTTAGGATTAGGGTTAGGGTTACGGTACAGGTTAGGGTTAGTGTTAGGTTTAGGGTTACGGTACAGGTTAGGGTTAGCGTTAGGGTTAGTGTTATGGTACATGTTAGTTTACGGTTAGGGTTAGCGTTAGGGTTAGGGTTAGGGTTACGGTACAGGTTTGTGTTAGGGTTACGGGTAGGGATAGGGTTAGGGTTAGGGTTACGGTACAGGTTAGGGCGAGCGTTAGGGTTAGGCTTACGCTACAGTTAGGGGTAGGGTTAGGTTTAGTGTTACGGTACAGGTTAGGGTTAGCGTTCGGGTTAATGTTATGGTACATGTTAGGGTTACGGATAGGGTTAGCGTTAGTGTTAGGGTTACGGTTAGGGTTACGGTACAGGTTAGGGTTAGGGTTAGGGTTAGCGTTACGGTACAGGTAAGTGTTAGGGTTAGGGTAGGGGTACAGTTCAGGTAAGGTTTAGGTTTAGGGTTAGCATTATTGTTCGTGTTACAGTACAGTATAGGGTTAAGTTTAGGGTTAGGTAAGGGTTAGGGTTAAGGTTTCTGGAGTGGTTAGGGTTAGGGTTGGGTTTACGGTTATGGTACAGGTTAGGTTTATGGTTAGTGTTAGAGTTACGGTACCGGATAGGGTTAGGGTTAGGGTTAGGGTTAGGGTTACGTTACAATTTAGGGTTACGGTTAACTTTAGTGTTACCGTACAGGTTAGGTTATGGTTAGGATAGAGTTAGGTTTAGAGATAGGGTTAGTGTTACGGTACACTTAAGGGTTACGTTTAGGGTTAGGGTTAGGGTTATGGTTAATATTACGGTAGAGGTTAGGGTTAGGGTTAGGGTTAGCGTTATGGGACAGGTTATGTTTAGGGTTAAGTTTAGGGTTAGGGTTAGGGTTACGGTATATGTAAGGGTTACGTTTAGGGTTAGGGTGACGGTGAGGGTTATGGTACAGGTTTGGGTAGAAGTAGGGTTAGGGTTAGGGTTAAGGTTAGGGCTAGGGTTACGGTACAGGATAGGTTTAGGGTTAGGGTTAGTGTTAGTGTTAGGATTACGGTACAGGTTAGGGTTAGGGTTATGTTTAGGGTTACGGTACTAGTTAGGGTAGGTTTAGTGTTTGGTTAGAGTTACAGTACACGTTAGTGTTAGTTTTAGGGTTAGGGTTGTTAGGGTTACGGTACAGGTTATGGTTAGTGTTAGGGGAAGGGTTACGGTATATGTTAGATTTAAGTTTAGGGTTACTGTTACGGTACAGGTTTGTGTTAGGGCTAGGTTTACAGTTAGGGTTAGGGCCTGGGTTACGGTACAGGATAAGTTTAGGTTTAGGGTTAGGGTTAGTGTTAGGGTTACGGTACAATTTAGGGTTAGGGTTTGGGTTAGGGTTAGTGTTAGCGTTACGGACCAGGTTAGGGTTAGGGTTAGGTTTAGGTTTAGGGTTAGGGTTAGCTTTAGGGTGAGTGTTACAGTTTAGTGTTACAGGTTAGTGTCACGGTTATGGTTAGGGTTACGGTGCAGGTTAGGGTTAGGGTTAGGGTTTGGGTTAGGGTTATGGTACATATTAGGTTTAGGTTTAGGGTTAGGGTTACGGTACAGGTTGGGGTTAGGGTTAGGGTTAGGGTTACGGTACAGGTTGGGGTTAGGGTTAGGGTTATGGGACAGGTTAGGTTTAGGGTTAGGTTATGGTAAATGTTAGCGTGAAGTTAGGGTTAGGCTTAGGCTTAGTGTTACTGTACATGTTATGGTTAGGGTAAGGTTAGGGTTAGGTTTAGGGTTAGGGTTAGGATTAGGGTACAGGTTATTGTTAGGTTGAGGGTTAGGGTTAGGGTTACGGTACAATTAGGTTAGGGTTAGGGTTAGGGTTACGTTACAGGTTGGGTTAGGGTTAGGGTTAGGTTTAGGGTTACGGAACAAGTTAGTGATACGGTTAGGTTTAGGGTTAGGGTTACGGAATAGGTGAGCGTTAGATTTGCGTTAGGTTTAGGGTTACTGTACAGGTTAGTGTTAGGGTTAGGTTTAGGTTTAGGTTTAGGGTTAGGTTTACGGTAAGGTTAGGGTTAGGTTTTGGGTTAGGGTTAATGTTACGGTAAAGGATAGAGTTAGTTTTAGTGTTAGTGTTAGGGTTAGGTTTGCCATAGAGTTTAGGGTCAGGGTTAGGGTTAGGGTACAGGTTAGGTTTAGAGATAGGGTTAATGTTAGGTTTAGGGTTACGGTACAGTTTAGGGTTAGGGTGAGGTTTAGGGTTAGGTTTACATTACAGTTTGGGTTAGGGTTAGGTTTAGGTTACGGTTATGGTATAGGTTATCGTTAGGGTTCGGTTTAGCGTTAGGTTTAGGGTTACGGTACAGGATAGGTTTAGTGTTAGGGTTAGGGTTAGGGTTAGTTTTACAGTACAAGTTAGGGTTAGGGTTTGGGTTTGGGTTAGTGTTAGGGTTACGGACCAGTTTAGGGTTAGGGATTAGGTTTAGGGTTAGGGTTAGGGTTAGGGTTAGGGTTAGGGTTAGGGTTAGTGTTACAGTACAGGTTAGTGTTAGGGTTATGGTTAGGGTTACGGTATAAGTTAGGGTTAGTGTAAGGGTTAGGGTTAGGATTAGGGTTAGGTTTAGGGTTACGGGACAGGTTAGGTTTAGGTTAGGTTTAGGGTAGGTTTAGGGTTACGGTACAGGTAATTGTTACGTTTACAGTTAGGTTTAGGGTTAGTGTTAGGGTTACGGTACAGGTTTGGGTTAGGTTTACGTGTAGAGTTCGGATTAGTGTTAGTGTTACGGTACAGGTTAGGGTGAGTGTTAGTTTTAGGGTTACGCTACAGTTTAGGTTTGGGTTAGGGTTAGTGATACGGTACAGTTTAAGGTTAAGGTTTGGGTTAGGTTTACTTTACAAGTTAGGTTTAAGTTTAGGGTTAGGGTTAGGTTAGGATTACGGTACGGGTTAGGGTTAAGGTTAGGGTTATAGTACAGGTTTGGCTTAGGGTTACAGGTAGAGGTAGTGTTAGGTTTAGTGTTACGGTACAGGTTACAGTGAGGGTTAGGGTTCGGGTTATGCTACAGAATAGGGTAAGGGTCACGGTTAGTGTTATGGTACTGTTTAGGGCAAGGGTTAGTAGGTTAGCTTAAGTACAAGTTAGGCTTATAGGTTTAAGTTTAGGCATAGGTTTAGGTTTAGAGTAGGGTTATGGTACAGGTGAGGGATAGGGTTATGTTTAGGGATAGGGTATGGTAAAGTTTAGGGTTAGGGTTAGTGTTAGGGTTAGGGTTATTTTTACGGTAAATGTTAGGGTTAGGGTTATGTTTAGGGTTAAGGTACAGGTTAGGGTTGGGGTTAGGTTAAATGTTAGGGTTAGGATTACGGTACATGTAAGGATTATGGTACAGGTTAGGGTTAGGGTTAGTGTTAGTGTTACAGTACAGGTTAGTGTTAGGGTTACGCTTAGGGTAACGGTACAGGTTTGGGTTAGGGTAGGGTTTGGGTTACGGTACATGTTAGGATTAGAGTTACGGTTAGGGGTATGGTACAAGTTATGGTTAGCGTTAGGGTTACGGTGCAGTATAGGGTTAGGTTAGGTTTAGGGTTAGGGTTGTGGTACAAGTTAGGGTTAGGGTTAGGGTTAGGATTAGGGTTAGGGTTACGGTACAGGTTAGGGTTAGTGTTAGGTTTAGGGTTACGGTACAGGTTAGGGTTAGCGTTAGGGTTAGTGTTATGGTACATGTTAGTTTACGGTTAGGGTTAGCGTTAGGGTTAGGGTTAGGGTTACGGTACAGGTTTGTGTTAGGGTTACGGGTAGGGATAGGGTTAGGGTTAGGGTTACGGTACAGGTTAGGGCGAGCGTTAGGGTTAGGCTTACGCTACAGTTAGGGTTAGGGTTAGGTTTAGTGTTACGGTACAGGTTAGGGTTAGCGTTCGGGTTAATGTTATGGTACATGTTAGGGTTACGGATAGGGTTAGCGTTAGTGTGAGGGTTACGGTTAGGGTTACGGTACAGGTTAGGGTTAGGGTTAGGGTTAGCGTTACGGTACAGGTAAGTGTTAGGGTTAGGGTAGGGGTACAGTTCAGGTAAGGTTTAGGTTTAGGGTTAGCATTATTGTTCGTGTTACAGTACAGTATAGGGTTAAGTTTAGGGTTAGGTAAGGGTTAGGGTTAAGGTTTCTGGAGTGGTTAGGGTTAGGGTTGGGTTTACGGTTATGGTACAGGTTAGGTTTATGGTTAGTGTTAGAGTTACGGTACCGGATAGGGTTAGGGTTAGGGTTAGGGTTACGTTACAATTTAGGGTTACGGTTAACTTTAGTGTTACCGTACAGGTTAGGTTATGGTTAGGATTAGAGTTAGGTTTAGAGATAGGGTTAGTGTTACGGTACACTTAAGGGTTACGTTTAGGGTTAGGGTTAGGGTTATGGTTAATATTACGGTAGAGGTTAGGGTTAGGGTTAGGGTTAGGGTTATGGGACAGGTTATGTTTAGGGTTAAGTTTAGGGTTAGGGTTAGGGTTACGGTATATGTAAGGGTTACGTTTAGGGTTAGGGTGACGGTGAGGGTTATGGTACAGGTTTGGGTAGAAGTAGGGTTAGAGTTAAGGTTAAGGTTAGGGCTAGGGTTACGGTACAGGGTAGGTTTAGGGTTAGGGTTAGTGTTAGTGTTAGGGTTACGGTACAAGTTAGGGTTAGGATTCGAGTTAGGGTTAGTGTTAGGGTTATGGACCAGGTAGGGTTAGGTTTAGGGTTAGGGTTAGGGTTAGGATTACCGTAAAGGTTAGGGTTAGGTTTAGGGTTTCAGTATAGGGTAAATTAGTGTTAGTGTTAGGGTTACAGTACAGCACAGGGTTAGGGTTAGGTTTAGGGTTATGGTACAAGTTAGTGTTAGGGTTAGGGTTATGGTTAGGGTTATGGTACAGTTTACGCTTAGATTTAGGTTTAGGGTTAGTGTTATGGTACAGGTTATGGTTAGTTTTAGGGTTAGGTTAGGGTTTCGGTACAGGTTTGGGTAGGGTTAGGGTTAGGGTTAGGGTTAGGTTTAGGGTTAGTGTTACCGTTAGGGTTATGCTACAGGTTAGGGTTAGGGTTAGTTTTAGGGTTAGGGTTAGTGTTATGGTACAGGATAGGTTTAGGGTTAGTGTTAGGGTAGGGTTAGGTTTGCCATAGAGGTTAGGGTTAGGGTTAGGGTTACGGTACAGGTTTGGGTTAGGTTTAGGTTTAGGTTTACGGTACAATTTAGGGTTAGGTTTAGTGTTAGGGTTAGGGTTACGGTACACGTTAGTGTTAGTGTTAGGGTTAGGGTTAGGGTTAGGGTTAGGGTTATGGTTAGTGTTACGGTACAGGTTAGGGTTAGGGTTAGGGTTAGGGTTATGGGACAGGTTATGTTTAGGGTTAAGTTTAGGGTTAGGGTTACGGTACAGGTTAGGGTCGGGGTTAGGGTTAGGGTTAGGGTTAGTGTCAGGGTTACGGTTACGGTACAGTTTAGGGTTAGGGTTAGTGTTAGGGTTAGCATTAGGGTTAGGGTTACAGTACAGGTAAGGGTTAGGGTTATATTTAGGGTTACTGTCCAGGTTAGGGTTAGGGCTAGGGTTAAGGTTAGGTTTAGGTCTAGGGTTACGGTACACGATAGGTTTAGGGTTAGGGTTATGGTTAGTGTTAGGGTTACAATACAAGTTAGGGTTACGGTTTGGGTTACGGTTAGTGTTAGGGTTACGGTACACGTTAGTGTTAGTGTTAGGGTTAGCGTTAGGATTATGGTACAGGTTTTGGTTAGTGTTAGGGGTAGGGTTACGGTATATGTTAGAGTTAGGGTTAGGGTTACGGTTACGGTAAAGGTTAGGGTTAGGTTTAGGGGTAGGTTTTCAGTACAGGTTAAGGTTAGTGTTAATGTTAGGGTTACAGTACAGGTTAGGGTTAGGTTTAGGGTTGGGGTTTCGGTACAAGTTACGTTTAGGGTTAGCGTTAGGGTTAGGGTAACGGAACAAGTTATGTTTAGGGTTAGGTTTAGAGTTAGTGTTATGGTACAGGTTATGGTTAGTTTTAGGGTTAGGGTTAGGGTTACGGTTCAGGTTTGGGTTAGGGTTAGGGTTAGGGTTAGGTTTAGGTTTACGGTACAGGTAAGTGTTATGTTTACGGTTAGGTTAAGGGTTAGTGTTAGGGTTACGGTACAAGTTTGGGTTAGGGTTACGGGTAGAGTTAGGGTTAGTTAGTGCCACGGTACAGGTTAGGGTGAGGGTTAGGGTTAGGGTTACGCTACATGTTAGGTTTGGGTTAGGGTTTGTGATACGGTACAGTTTAAGGTTAGGGTTTGGGTTAGGTTTACTGTACAAGTTAGGTTTAGGTTTAGGGTTAGGGTTAGGGTTAGGATTACGGTACAGTTTAGGGTTAGGGTTAGGTTTCGGGTTAGGGTTACGGTACAGGTTTGGGTTAGGGTTACGGGTAGAGGTAGTGTTAGGTTTAGTGTTACGGTACAGGTTACGGTGACGGTTTGGGTAAGGGTAATGCTACAGTTTAGGGTAATGGTCAGGGTTAGTGTTATGGTACAGTTTAGGGTAAGGGTTAGGGTTAGGCTTACTGTACAAGTTAGGGATAGGGTTAGGTTTAGGGTAGGTTTATGGTACAGGTAAGGGTTCGTGTTAGGTTTAGGGATTGGGTTACGGTACAGGTTAGGGTTAGTGCTAGGTTTAAGGCTAGGTTTAGGGCTAGGGTTACGGTACAGGATAGGTTTAGGGTTAGGGTTACTGTTAGTGTTAGGGTTACGATACAAGTTAGGGTTTGGTTTTGGTTACGGTTAGTGTTAGGGTTACGGGCCAGGTTAGGGTTAGGGTTATGGTTAGGGTTAGGGTTAGGGTTAGTGTTACAGTACAGGTTAGTGTCAGTGTTACGGTTAGGGTTACGGTACAGGTTAGGGTTAGGGTTAGGATTAGGGTTCGGGTTATGGTATATGTTAGTTTTAGGGTTATGGTTAGGGTTACAGTACAGGTTGGGGTTAGGGCTAGGGTTAGGGTTACGGTACAGGTTACGGTTAGGGTTATTGTTAGGTTTAGTACGGGACAGGTTAGGTTTAGAGTTAGGTTTATGGTAAAGGTTAGCGTGAAGTTAGGGTTAGTGTTAGGTTTAGTGTTAGGGTACATGTTATGGTTATGGTTAGGGTTAGGGTTAAGTTTAGGGTTTGGTTTAGGATTAGTGTACATGTTATGGTTAGGTTTAGGTTTAGGGTTAGGGTTACGGTACAGATTAGGATAGGGTTAGGGTTAGGGTTACATTACAGGTTGGGTTACGGTTAAGGTTAGGGTTACGGTACAAATTAGAGTTATGTTTAGGTTTAGGGTTAGGGTTACGGTACAAGTTAGCTTTCGGTTTTGGGTTAGGTTTAGGGTTACGGTACAGGTTAGGGATAGGGTTAGGTTTAGGTTTAGGTTTAGTGTTAGCTTTACGGTAAGGTTAGGGTTACGTTTAGGGTTATGGTTAGGGTTACGGTACAGGATAGGGTATGGGTTAGTGTTAGTGTTAGGGTTAGGTTTGCCTTAGAGGTTAGGGTTAGGGTTAGGGTTAGGGTATAGGTTAGGTTTAGAGTTAGGGTTAAGTTTAGGGTTAGGGTTATGGTATAGTTTAGGGTTAGGGTTAGGTTTAGGGTTATGGTACAGTTTAGGGTTACGGTTAACTTTAGTGTTACCGTACAGGTTAGGGTTTTGGTTATGGTTAGGGTTAGGTTTAGGGTTATGGTTAGGGTTACGGTACAGTTTCGGATTAGGGTGAGGGTTAGGGTTACGGTACAGGTTAGGGTTAGGGTTAGGGGTAGGGTTAGTTTTAGGTTTAGGTTAGGGTAGGGTTACGTAGTGGTTAGGTTTAGGCTTAGGGTTAGGGTTACCTTAAATGTTAGGGTTAGGTTTATGGTTAGGTTTAGTGTTAGGGTTGTGGTACAGGTAGATTTAAGCTTACGGTTGGGTTTAGGGTTACGGTTAGTGTTACGGTACAGTTTAGGTTTACGGATAGGTTTATGGTTAGGGTTAAGATTAGGGTTAGGGATAGGTTGAGGTTTAGTGTTAGGTTTACGGTACAGTTTAGGTTTAGGTTTAGGGTTAGGGTTTGGCAAAGGTTAGGGTTAGGTTTATGGTTAGGGTTAGGGTTAGGGTTGCGGTACATATAGGGTTAGGGTTAGGTTTACGGTACAGTTAGGTTTAGGCTTAGGGTTAGGGTTAGGGTTAGGGTTTCGGTACTGGTTAGGGTTACGGTTAGGGTTACCGTACAGGTTAGCATTAGGGTTAGGGTTAGGGTTAGTGTTGCGTTACTGGTTAGGGTTTGTATTAGGGTTAGGGTTACCGTACAGGTTAGGGTTAGGGTTAGGGATAGTGTTAGGGATAGTTTTACGGTACTGGTTAGGGTCAGGGTTAGTGTTACGGTACAGGTTTGGGTTAGGGTTACGGGTACGGTTAGTGTTAGGTATAGGGTTACGGTACAGGGTAGGGTTAGGTTTAGGGTTAGTGTACAGGATAGGATTAGGTTTAGTGTTAGGTTTAGGGTTACGGACAGTTTAGGCTTAGGGTTACCGTTAGGGTTATGGTACAGGTTAGGGTGAGGGTTAGGTTTGGGTAAGATTATAGGTTAGGGTTAGGGTTAGGGTTAGGTGTAGGGATACGGTTACGGTACAAGTTATGTTTTGGGTTAGGTTTAGGGTGAGTGTTAGAGTTAGGGTTACGGTACAGGTTAGTGTTAGGGTTAGGGTTAGTGTTAGAGTTAGGGTTAGCGTTAGGGTTACAGTACATTTTAGGGTTAGAATTACAGTTAGGGTTACGGTTCAGGTTAGGGTTAGGGTTAGGTTTAGTGTTTCGGTAAAGGTTAGGGTTAGTTTTAGGGTTAGTGTTAAGGTACAGGTAAGGGTTACGTTTAGGGTTAGCTTTAGGTTTAGGGTTAGGGTTACTTTACATGTTAGCGTGAGGGTTAGGTTTAGGCTTACGCTACAGGTAGAGTTAGGGTTATGGTTAGGGTTAGGGTTAGGGTTAGGTTTAGGGTTAGGGTTAGTGTTTCAGTACAGGTTAGGGTTAGTGTTGGGGTTAGGGTTAGGCTTAGGGGACAGGTTAGTTTTAGGGTTAGGTTTAGGGATATGGTTAGGGTTACGGTACAGTTATGGGTTACGTTTAGGGTTAGGGTTAGGATTATGGTTAGGGTTACTGTACAGGTTAGGGTTAGGGTTATGGGACAGGTTAATTTTAGGGTTAGGTTTATGGTTAGGGTTAGGGTTACGGTACAGGTATGGGTTATGTTTAGGGTTAGGGTTAGGGTTAGGGTGAGTGTTAGGGTTACGGTACAGGTTTGGGTTAGGGTTACGGGTAGAGGTAGTGTTAGGGTTAAGGTTAAGATACAGGTTATGGTGAGGGTTATGGTTAGGGTTATGCTACAGGTTAGGGTTAGTGTTAGGATTACGGTACAGGTTAGGGTTAGGGTTAGGGTTAAGGTTAGAGTTAGGGCTAGGGTTATGGTACAGGATAGGTTTAGGGTAAGGGTTAGGGTTAGTGTTAAGGTTACGGTACAAGAAAGGGTTAGGGTTCGGTTAGGGCTAGTGTTAGGGTTACGGACCACGTAAGGTTTAGGGTTAGGCTTAGCGTTAGTGTTACAGTACATGTTAGTGTCATGGTTACGGTCAGGGTAACGGTACAGGTTAGGGTTAGGGTTAGGGTTACGGTACATGTTAGGGTTGGGGTTAGGGTAAGGGTTACGATACTGGTGGGGTTAGGGTTAGGGTTAGGGTTACTGTACAGGTTTTGGTTAGGGTTAGGTTTAGTGTTACGGGACAGGTTAGGTTAGGGTTAGGTTTATGGTATAGTTTAGCGTGAAGTTAGGGTTAGGGTTAGGGTTAGGCTTAGTGTTACCCTACATGTTAGGGTTAGGATTAGGATTAGGTTTAGGATTAGGGTACAGGTTATGGTTAGGTTTAGGGTTAGGGTTAGGGTTACGGCACAGATTAGGATAGGGTTAGGGTTAGGTTTACGTTACAGCTTGGGTTAGGGTAGGGTTATTGTTAGGTTTACAGTACAAGTTAGGGTTACCGTCAGGTTTAGGGTTAGGGTTACGTTATAGTTTAGCGTTAGGGTTAGGGTTAGGTTTTGGATTACGGTACAGGTTAGGGATAGGGTTAGGTTTAGGATTAGTTTTAGGGTTAGGTTTACGGTAAAGTTATGGTTAGGTTTAGGGTTATGATTAGGGTTACGGTACAGGTTAGGTTTAGAGTTAGGTTTAGGGCTAGGGTTAGTGTTACGGTACAGGATACGGATAGGGTTAGTGTTAGGGTAGGGATAGGTTTGCCATAGTGGTCAGGGTTAGGGTTAGGGTTAGGGTACAGGTTAGCTTTATATTTAAGGTTAAGGTTAGGTTAGGGTTATGGTACAGGTTAGGGTTAGGGTTATGTTTAGGGTTACGGTACTAGTTAGGGTAGGTTTAGTGTTAGGGTTAGGGTTACAGTACACGTTAGTGTTAGTTTTAGGGTTAGGGTTGTTAGGGTTACGGTACAGGTTATGGTTAGTGTTAGGGGAAGGGTTACGGTATATGTTAGATTTAAGTTTAGGGTTACTGTTACGGTACAGGTTTGTGTTAGGGCTAGGTTTACAGTTAGGGTTAGGGCCTGGGTTACGGTACAGGATAAGTTTAGGTTTAGGGTTAGGGTTAGTGTTAGGGTTATGGTACAATTTAGGGTTAGGGTTTGGGTTAGGGTTAGTGTTAGCGTTACGGACCAGGTTAGGGTTAGGGTTAGGTTTAGGTTTAGGGTTAGGGTTAGCTTTAGGGTGAGTGTTACAGTTTAGTGTTACAGGTTAGTGTCACGGTTATGGTTAGGGTTACGGTGCAGGTTAGGGTTAGGGTTAGGGTTTGGGTTAGGGTTATGGTACATATTAGGTTTAGGTTTAGGGTTAGGGTTACGGTACAGGTTGGGGTTAGGGTTAGGGTTAGGGTTACGGTACAGGTTAGGATTAGGGTTAGGTTTATGGGACAGGTTAGGTTTAGGGTTAGGTTATGGTAAATGTTAGCGTGAAGTTAGGGTTAGGCTTAGGCTTAGTGTTACTGTACATGTTATGGTTAGGGTAGGGTTAGGGTTAGGATTAGGGTACAGGTTATTGTTAGGTTGAGGGTTAGGGTTAGGGTTACGGTACAATTAGGTTAGGGTTAGGGTTAGGGTTACGTTACAGGTTGGGTTAGGGTTAGGGTTAGGTTTAGGGTTACGGAACAAGTTAGTGATACGGTTAGGTTTAGGGTTAGGGTTACGGAATAGGTGAGCGTTAGATTTGCGTTAGGTTTAGGGTTACTGTACAGGTTAGTGTTAGGGTTAGGTTTAGGTTTAGGTTTAGGGTTAGGTTTACGGTAAGGTTAGGGTTAGGTTTTGGGTTAGGGTTAATGTTACGGTAAAGGATAGAGTTAGTTTTAGTGTTAGTGTTAGGGTTAGGTTTGCCATAGAGTTTAGGGTCAGGGTTAGGGTTAGGATACAGGTTAGGTTTAGAGATAGGGTTAATGTTAGGTTTAGGGTTACGGTACAGTTTAGGGTTAGGGTGAGGTTTAGGGTTAGGTTTACATTACAGTTTGGGTTAGGGTTAGGTTTAGGTTACAGTTATGGTATAGGTTATCGTTAGGGTTCGGTTTAGCGTTAGGTTTAGGGTTACGGTACAGGATAGGTTTAGTGTTAGGGTTAGGGTTAGGGTTAGTTTTACAGTACAAGTTAGGGTTAGGGTTTGCGTTTGGGTTAGTGTTAGGGTTACGGACCAGTTTAGGGTTAGGGATTAGGTTTAGGGTTAGGGTTAGGGTTAGGGTTAGGGTTAGGGTTAGGGTTACAGTACAGGTTATTGTTAGGGTTATGGTTAGG
>JAEUCK010008111.1:0-25722 GCA_017311455.1 Otocyon megalotis megalotis
GGTACAGGATAGGGTTAGGGTTAGGCTTAGGGTTATAGTTAGGGTTACCGTGCAGGTTAGTGTCAGGGTAGGGGCTAGGATTAGTGTTATGGTTAGGGTTATGGTTCCGGTACACCTTAGGGTTATTGTTAGGGTTAGGATAAGTGTTATGGTACAGGTTAGGGTTAGGGTTAAGGTTGGGTTCGGATTAGGGTTACGGTACAGCGTATGGTTAGGGTTAAGGTTAGGATTAGGGTTTCAATACATGTTAGGGTTAGGGTTAGTGTTAGGGTTAGGGTTACGGTACAAGTTACTGTTAGGGTTAGGGTTAGGGATAGGTTACAGTACAGTTTCGGTTTAGAGTTACTGGTAGGCTTAAGGTACATGTTAGGTTTAGGGTAGGGTTAGGGTTACGGTATAGGTTAGGGTCAGGGTTAGGTTTAGGGTTAGGGTTAGGGTTAGTGTTAGTTTTAGGGTTGCAGTGCAGCTTAGGTTTAGGGTTATGTTTAGTGTTACCGTGCAGGTTAGTGTTAGGGGTAGGGTTACGGTTAGGTTGCGGTACAGTTTAGGTTTAGGGTAAGGGGGATGTTATGGTTAGTGTTATGGTACAGGTTATGGTTAGGGTTAGGGCTAGGTTTATGGTACAGGTTAGGGTTATGGCTAGGGTTAGGGTTACGGTACAGGTAGGGTTAGGTTTAGGGTTAGTGTTATGGAACAATTTAGGGTTACAGTTAGGTTTAGTTTCAGGGTTACGGTATAGGTTAGCGTTAGGGTTAGGTTTACGGTTAGGTTTACGGTATAGGTTAGGGTTAGTGTTAAGGTTAGGGTTAGGGTTAGGGTTAGGGTTAGGTTTACCATACAGGTTAGGTTCAGGGTTAGGGTTTGTGTTAGTGTTAGGGTAGGGTTGCGGTACAGGTTAGGGTTAGGGTTATTGTTAGGGTTAGGGTTTGGTTTGTCATAGACTTTAGGCTTATGGTTAGGGTTAGGGTACAGGTTAGGTTTAGAGCTATTGTTAGGGTCATGGTTAGGGTTACGGTACAGTGTAGTTTTAGGGTTAGGTTTAGTGTTACGTTTACGATACAGGTTATGCTTAGGGTTAGCATTAAGATTAGGGTTACGGTACAGGTTAGTATTAGGGTTATGGTTATGGTTAGGGTAAGGGTTAGGATTAGGTACGGTAACGGTTAGGGTTAGGGATAGGTGTAGGGTTATGGTAAAGATTATGGTTAGGTTTAGGGTTAGGATTACTGTACTGATTAGGTTTAGGGTTAGGGTTATTTTTACGGGACAGGTAAGGGTTACGGTTAGGGTTAGGGATAGGGTTATTGTTAGAGTTGCCGTACAGGTGTGGTTTAGTGTTACTGGTAGGTTAGGGTTAGGGTTATGGTACAATTTAGCGTTAGGGTTAGGGTTAGGGTTAGGGTTATGGTACAAGTTAGGTTTAGGGTTGGGGGTAGTGTTACGTTTAGGGTTAGTGTTAAGATACAGGTTAGGGTTAGGGTTAGGTTTAGTGTTAGGCTCATGGTACACGTTATGATTAGTGTTAGGTTTAGGTTTAGGTTTACGGTACAGGTTAGGTTTAGGATTAGGGTTAGGGTTAGGGTTATGGTTGGTTAGTGTTAGGGTTAGGGTTACAGTACATTTTAGGGTTAGGGTTAGGGTTAGGGTTATGGTACCGTTTAGGTTTAGGGTTAGGTGTATTGTTAGGGTTAGGGTTAGTGTTACGGTACAGGTAAGTTTTACGGTTAGGGATAGGGTTACGGTTAGGGTGAGGGTTAGAGTTGCCGTACAGGTGTGGTTTAGGGTTACGGGTAGGGTTAGTGTTACGGTTAGGGTTAGGGTTACAGTACACGTTAGGGTGAGGTTAAGGGTTAGGGTTACGGTACAGGTTAGGGTTAAGGTTAGTGTTAGGGTTAGCTTTAGGGTGAGAGTTACAGTACAGGTTGGGTTTAGGTTTAGGATTAGGGTAAGGTTTAGGGTTAGGGTTAGTGTTACGGTACTTTTTGGGGTTAGATTAGTGTTAGTGTTAGGGTTAGGATTAGGTTTGCCATAGAGGTTAGATTTAGAGTTAAGGTTACGGTACAGGTTACCGTTAGGGTTAGGGGTAGGTTTATGGTACAGTTTAGGGTAATTTTCAGGGTTAGGGTTACGTTGCAGGTTATGGTTAGGTTTAGGATTAGGGTTTCGGTTCAGGTTACAGGTAAAGGTTAGGTTTAGTGTTAGGGTTAGGGTTAGGGTACAGCTTAGGTTTAGGGTTAGGGTTAGTGTTACGGTACAGGTAAGGGTTACGGTTAGGGTTAAGGTTACGGTTACGGTTGCAGTACAGTTGTGGGTTAGGGTTACGGGTAGCGTTAGGGTTAGGGTTAGGGTTACGGTTCAGGGTAGGGTTAGGTTTAGGGTTAGGGTTATGGTACAGGTTACGATTAGGTTTAGGGGTAGGGTTACGGTACAGGTTAGGGTAAATTTTAGGGTTAGGGTTACGGTACAGTTTCTGGTTAGGTTTAGGGTTAGGAATTCAGTACAGGTTAGGGTAAAGGTTAGTTTTAGGGTTAGGTTTAGGGTACGGTACAGCTTAGGTTTACGGTTAGGTTTAGGTTTACGTTTCAGGTAAGGGTTACGGTGAGGGTTAGGGTTACGGTTAGGGTTGCGGTACAGTTGTGGGTTAGGGTTACGGGCAAGGTTAGGGTTAGGTTTAGGGTTACTGTTCAGGGTAGGGTTAGGTTTAGGGTTAGGGTTATGGTACAAGTTAGGGTTAGGATTAGGGTTAGTGTTATGTACAGATTAGGGTTAGGTTTAGGTTTGGGGTTAAGGTTAGGGTTATGGTTAAAGGTAGGATTACCGTACAGGTTAGTGTCAGTGTTAGGTTTAGGGTTTGGGTTAGGTTTAGGTTTCGGTACAGGTTAGGTTTATGGTTAGGGTTAGGGTTAGGATTACCGTACAGGTTAGGGTTAGGGTTGCAGTACAGGATAGGTTTAGGGTTAGGGTTAGGGTTACAATACAGGTTGCAATAGGGTTATGGTTAGGGTTATGATACAGGTTACGGTTAGGGATAGGTTTAGGGTTATGGTTATGGTACAGGTTATGGTTAGTTTTAGGGTTAGGGTTACGGTTCAGGTTAGGGTTAGGGTTAGGGTTACGGTACAAGTAGGGTTACGGTTAGGTTTAGGGTTAGGGTTACGGTATAGGTTAGAATTAGGGTTAGAGGTATGGTTTTGTTTTGGGTTACGGTACAGGTTAGGGTTACGGTTAGGGTAAGGTTTAGGGTTAGGGTTATGGTACAATTTAGGGTTAGGTTTAGGATTAGGGTTACGGTACAGGTTAGGTTTAGGTTTAGGGTTAGGGTTACTGTACCATTTAGGTTTAGGGTTAGGTTTAGGGTTAGGGTTACTGTACAGGTTAGGCTTAGGGTTAGGGTTAGGTTTTGGGTTAGCTTTGCCGTAGAGGTTAGGGTTAGGTTTAGCGTTAGGGTACAGGTTAGTTTTAGAGTAGGGTTAGGTTTAGCGTTAGGTTATGGTACAGGTTAGGGTTAGGGTTAGTGTTAGGGTTAGGTTTACTGTATAATTTAGGGTTAGGGTTAGGGTTAGGGTTAGGGTTACCATACAGGTTATGTTCAGGGTTAGGGTTTCTGTTAGGGTTAGGGTTGCGGTACAGGTTAGGGTTAGGGTTAGGGTTAGTGTTAGGGTTAGTGTTTGGTTTGTCATAGACTTTAGGCTTATGGTTAGGGTTAGGGTACAGGGTAGGTTTAGAGCTAGGGTTAGGGTTATGGTTAGGGTTAAGTTAGTGTAGGATTAGGGTTAGGTTTTGGGTTAGGTTTACGATACAGGATATGCTTAGGGTTAGTATTAAGATTAGGGTTACGGTACAGGTTAGTATTAGGGTTATGGTTATGGTCAGGGTAAGGGTTAGGATTAGGTTACGGTACCGTTTAGGGTTAGGGATAGGTGTAGGGTTATGGTTATGTTTATGGTTAGGTTTAGGGTTAGGGTTACTGTACAAGTTAGGTTTAGGGTTAGGGTTATTGTTATGGGACAGGTAAGGGTTACGGTTAGGATTCGGGTTAGGGTTACTGTTAGAGTTGCCGTAAAGGTGTGGGTTAGTGTTACTGGTAGTGTTAGGGTTAGGGTTACTGTACAGTTTAGCATCAGGGTTAGGGTTAGGGTTAGGGTTAGGGTTATGCTACAAGTTAGGTTTAGGGTTGGGGGTAGTGTTAGGGTTAGGGTTAGTGTTAAGGTACAGGTTAGGGTTAGGGTTGGTGTTGGGTTTTGGTACAGTTTAGGGTTAGTGTTAGGTTTAGGTTTAGGTTTACGGTACAGGTTAGGGTTAGGATTAAGGTTAGGGTTAAGGTTAGGGTTACAGTACAGTTTAGGGTTAGGGTTAGGGTTAGGGTTAGGGTTAGGGTTACAGTACAGTTTAGCGTTAGGGTTAGGTTAGGGTTAGGGTTATGGTACCGTTTAGGTTTAGGGTTTTAGGGATATTGTTAGGGTCAGGGTTAGTGTTACGGTACAGGTTAGGGTTAGGGTTAGGTTTAGTTTTAGGTTTATGGTGCAGGTTAGGGTTAGGGTTAGGGTTAAGGTTAGGTTTAGGGTAAGGTTTTGGGTTAGGGTTAGGGTTAGTGTTACGGTACAGGTTAGGGTTAGGGTTAGTGTTAGGGTTAGGTATAGGTTTGCCATAGAAGTTAGGGTTAGGTTTAGGGTACAGGTAGGGTTAGGGTAACGGTTAGGTTTAGGGTTACGGACAGGGTAGGTTTAGGGTAAGGGTTAGGGTTAGGGTTATCGTACAGTTTGGGGTGAGGGTTAGGATTAGGGTTAGATTTATGGTAGGGTTAGGGTTGCGGGACAGGTTAGGGTTAGAGTTAGGTTTAGCGTTACCATACAACTTAGGGTTAGGGTTAGCGTTAGGTTTGCGTTACAGTTTAGTGTTTACGTTAGGGTTAAGGTTACAGTACAGTTTAGCATTAGGTTTAGGGTCAGGGTTTGGCTACAGGTGAGGGTTAGGTTTCGGGTTAGGGTTAGTGTGAGGGTTACCATACAGGTTAGGGTTAGGTTTAGTGTTAGTGTTAGGGTTAGGGTTAGTGTTAGGGTTGCGGTACAGGTTAGGGTTTGGTTTAGGGTTATGGTTACGGTACAGGTTAGCATTAGGTTTAGGGTTAGTGTTAGGGTTAGGGGTAGGGTTAGGTTTACGGTAGTGGTTAGGTTTAGGCTTAGGGTTGGGTGTACAGTTATGTTTAGGGATACGGTACAGGTTAGGTTTACGGATACGTTTAGGGTTAGGGTTAGTTTTGAGGTTAGGTTTCGGGTAAGGTTTAGTGTTAGGGTTAGGGTTAGTGTTACGGTACAGGTTAGGGTTAGGGTTAGTGTTAGAGTTAGGGTTAGGTTTGCCATAGAGTTTAGGGTTAGGGTTAGGCTTAGGGTACAGGTTAGATTTAGAGTTAGGGTTACGGTTAGGGTTACGATTACGGTACAGGTTAGGGTTAGGGTAAATGTTAGTGTTACGGTACAGTGTAGTGTTAGGTTCAGGGTTAGGGTTAGGGTTAGGTTTACGGTACAGCTTAGGTTTAGAGTTACGTTTAGTG
Source organism: Otocyon megalotis megalotis (assembly GCA_017311455.1). Taxonomy (NCBI): domain Eukaryota; kingdom Metazoa; phylum Chordata; class Mammalia; order Carnivora; family Canidae; genus Otocyon; species Otocyon megalotis. The sequence goes on from JAEUCK010008111.1 coordinate 5,552, forward strand.
TTACGGTACAGGTAATGGTTACGGTTTTCTTTAGGGTTACGGTTAGGGTTGTGGTACAGTTGTGGGTTAGGGTTACAGATAGCGTTAGGGTTAGGGTTAGTGTTATGGTTCAGGGTAGGTTTAGTTTTAGTGTTAGGGTTACTGTACAGGTTACGGTTAGGGTTACCGGAAGGGTTATGGTACAGGTTTGGGTAAATTTTAGGGTTAGGGTTACGATACAGGTTATGGTCTGGGATAGGGTAAGGGTTAGTGTTACGGTACAAGTAAGGGTTACGGTTATGGTTAGGGTTACGGTTAGGGTTGCTGTACAGTTGTGGGTTAGGGTTACAGGTAGGGTTAGGGTTAGGGTTAGGGTACGGTTCAGGGTAGGGTTAGGTTTAGGTTTAGGGTTACGCTACAAGTTAGGGTTAGGGTTATGGTTAGGTATAGTTTTAGGTTTAGGGTTAGTGTTACGGTACAGGTTATGGTTAGGGTTAGTGTTAGGTTTATGGTTAGGTTTGCCATAGAGTTTAGATTTAGGGTTAAGTTTAGGGTACTGGTTAGGTTTATAGTTAGGTTTAAGGTTAGGGTTAGGGTTACAGTACAGGTTAGGGTTAGGTTTAGGGTTTCAGTACAGGTTAGGTTTAGGGTTAGTGTTAGGGTTACAGTACAGGTTAGGGTTAGGTTTAGGATTATGTTTAGGTTTACGGTACTGGTTAGGTTTAGGGGTAGGATTAATGTATGGTACAGGTAAGGGTTACGGTTAGGGTTAGGGTTAGGGTTAGGGGTTAGGGTTAGGGTTAGGGTTAGGGTACAGGTTAGATTTAGAGTTAGGGTTAAAGTTAGGGTTACGATTACGGTACAGGTTAGGGTTAGGGTTATAGTTAGTGCTACGGTACAGTGTAGTGTTAGGGTTAGGGTTAGGTTTAGTTTTACGGTACAATTTAGGGTTAGGATTAGTGTTAGGGTAAGGGTTACGGTACAGGTTAGTGTCAGGGTTAAGGTAGGGTTACGGTACAGGATACGGTAGGGTTAGAGGTAGGTTTACAGCATAGGTTAGGTTAAGTTTTAGGGTTAGGGTTACGGTACAGGTTATGTTTGTGGTTAGGTTTAGGGTTTCAGTACATGTTATGGTAAAGTTTAGGTTTAGGGTTAGGGTTAGGGTTACCGTACAGCTTAGGTTTAGGGTTAGGGTTAGTGATACGGTACAGGTAAGGGTTATGGTTAGGGTTAGGGTTAGGATTGCGGTACAGTTGTGGGTTAGGGTTACGGGTAGGTTTAGGGTTTGGATTACGGTTCAGGGTAGTGTTAGGTTTAGGTTTAGGTTTACGGTACAGGTTAGGTTTAGGGTTAGGGATAGGGTTAGGGGTAGTGGTAGGGTTACCAGACAGGTTAGTGTCAGGGTTAGGGTAAAGGTTAGAGTTAGGGTTGCGGTACAGTTTAGGGTTATGGTTAGGGTTACGGTTACGGAACAGGTTAGGATTAGGTTTAGGGTTAGGGTTAGGGTTACAGTAAAGGTTAGGGTTAGCGTTAGGGTTAGGGTTAGGTTTAGGGTTAGGGTTAGGGTTACGGTACAAGTTATGGTTACGGTTAGATTTAGGGTTAGGGTTAGTGTATAGTTTAGCATTAGGGTTAGGGTTAGGGTTACATTGGAGGTTATGGTTACGTTAGGGTTAGGTTTAGGGTTACGGTACAGGTTAGGATTAGGGTTAGGGTTACAGTAAAGGTTAGGGTTAGGGTTAGGGTTACAGTAAAGGTTAGGTTTAGGATTAGCTTTAGGGTTACGGTACAGGTTAGGGTTAGGGTTAGGTTTAGGGTTAGGTTTAGGGTTGCGGTACAGATTAGGGTTAGGGTTACGGTTAAGGTTACCGTACAGGTTAGGTTAGAGTTAGGGTTAGGGTTATGGTTATGGTTACCGTACAGGTTAGTGTGAGAGTTATGGTTAGCGTAGGTTTCGGGTTACGGTTAGGTTTGCGGTACAGGTTAGGGTGAGGGTTATGGTGAGGGTTACCTACATTTTATGGTTATGGTTAGGGTTTGGTTTAGGGTTACGGTAGAGGTTAGGATTAGGGTTAGGTTTAGCATTAGGGTTACGGAACAGGTTAGGGTTAGGGTTAGGATTAGGGTTTCGGTATAGTTTAGGGTTAGGGTTAGGGTTAGGTGTAGTGTTACGGACAGGTTACGTTTACAGTTAGGGGTATGGTTACGGTACAGTTAAGGGTTAGGGTTAGGGTTAGTGTTATAGTTAGGGTTAGGGTTAGGGTTAAGTTTAGGTTTAGGGTTATGGTTAGGGTTACGGTACAGGTTAGAGTTAGGGTTACAGTTAAGTTTGGGGGTAGGGTTAAAGTTAGGCTTAGGGTTGGGGTTTGGGTTACGGTTCGGGTTACGGTACAGGTTAGGGTTACGTTTATGTTTAGTGTTAGGGTTAGGTTTTGTGTTACGGTACAGGTTACGGTTAGGGTTAGTGCTAGGGTTAGGGTTAGGTTTGCCTTAGAGGTTATGGTTGGGTTAGGGTTACGGTACATTGTAGGGTTAGGTTTAGGGTTAGGTTTAGGGTTGCAGTACAATTAAGGGTTAGGTTTAGTGTTAGGGTTAGGGTTACGGTTAAGGTTAGTTAGGGTTAGGTTAGGGTTAGGGTTAGGTTTAATGTTAGGTTTAGGTTTAGGGTTAGGGTTACAGTACATGTAAGGGTTAGGGTTTCGGGACAGGTTAGGCTTAAGGTTAGGTTTAGGGTTACGGTACAGGTTAGGTTTAGGTTTAGGGTTAGGGTTAGGGTTAGGGTTAGGGTTACGGTACAGGTTAGGTTTAGGTTTAGGTTTAGGTTTAGGGTTAGGGTTAGGGTTGTTTGACAGTTTAGGTTTAGGGTTAGGGTTAGGGTTACGGTATTGTTTAGGGTTAGGGTTAGGGTTGGGTTTAGGGTTACGGTTAGGGTAACGGTACAGGTTAGGGTTAGGGTTCGGGTTACGGTATAGGATAGCATTAAGGTTAGGTTTAGGGTTAGGGTTAGGGTTACGGTACAGGTTAGGTTTAGAGTTAGGGTTACAGTACAGGTTAGGGTTAGGTTTAGGTGTAGGGATCGAGTTACGGTACAGGTTAGGGTTAGGTTTAAGGGTAGGGTTAGGTTAGGGTTATTGTACAGTTTAGGTTTAGGGTTAGGGTTAGGTTTAGGGTTATGGTTAGGGTTACGGTACAGGTTAGGGTTAGGGTTAGTGTTAGGATTAGGGTTAGGGTTATGTTTGCCAGAGGTTAGATTTTGAGGTAGGGTTTCGGTACAGGTTAGATTTAGAGTTAGTCTTAGGGTTAGGGTTACGGTAGAGGTTAGGTTTATGGATACTGTTACGGTACAGGGTAGGGTTAGGATTATGGTTAGGGTTATGGTACAAGTTAGCATTAAGGTTATGGTTAGTGTTAGGTTTACGGTTAAGGTAGAGGCTATGGTTACGTTTAGGGTTAGCGTTAGGGTTAGGGTTACTGTACAGTTTAATGTTAAGTTTAAGGTTAGGGTTAGGGTTAGGGTTGCAGGGTTAGGGTTAGGGTTAGGCTTATGGTATAGGATAGAATTAAGGTTAGGGGTAGGGTTAAGTTTAGATTTACGGTACAGGTTAGGGTTAGGCTTAGGGTTAGGGTTTAGGGGTAGGGTTAGGGTTAGGGTTAGGTTTGCCATAGAGGTTATAGGTAGGGTTAGGGTTGGGTTTAGGGTTACGGTTAGGGTAACGGTACAGGTTAGGGTTACGGATAGGGTTAGGTTTTGGTTTACACTATAGGATAGCATTAAGGTTAAGAGTGGGGTTAGGGTTGGGTTACGGTACAGGTTAGGGTTAAGGTAGCGTTACTGGTATGGTCAGGGTTCGGGTTACGGTACCGCTTAGGTTTAATGTTAGTGTTAGGATTAGGGTTACGGTACAGGTTATGGTTACGGTTAGGGTTAGGGTTACGGTAGAGGTTAGGGTTAGGGTTAGGGTTAGGTTTAGGTTTAGGGTGAGGGTTACTGTACAGTTTGGGTTTAGGTTTAGGTTTAGAGTTAGGGTTAGGGTTATTGTACAGTTTAGGTTTATGGTTAGGGTTAGGGTTAGGGTTAGGGTTAGGGTTAGTGTTATGCTACAGGTTAGGGTTAGGATTAGTGTTAGGATTAGGGTTAGGTTTATATTTGAAATAGATGTTAGATTTAGAGTTAGGGTTAGGGTATAGTTTAGGTTTAGAGTTAGGGTTAAGGTTAGGGTTAGGGTTACGGTACAGGTTATGGTTAGGGTTAGAGTTAGGGTTAGGGTTAGGTTGACGGTACAGGGTAGGGTTAGGATTATGCTTAGGGTTACGGTACAAGTTAGGGTTACATTACGGTTAGTGTTAGGTTCAGGGTTATGGTACAGGTTAGGGTGAGGTTTAGGGTTAGCTTTAGGGTTAGGATTATGGTACAGTTTAGGGTTAAGTTTAGGTTAGGGTTAGGGTTATGGTTACGGTAGTGTTTAGGGTTAGGGTTAGGGTTGGGTTTCGGCTTACAGATAGGGTAATGGTACAGGATAGGTTTACGGATAGGTTTAGGGTTAGTTTAAGGTATAGGATAGCATTAAGGTTAGGGTTAGGGTTAGGGTTACGGTATAGTTTAGGGTTAAGGTTAGCGTTACTCTTAGGGTTAGGGTTAGGGTTCCGGTTCCGGTTAGGTTAAGGGTTAGGGTTAGGATTAGGGTTACCGTACAGGTTATGGTTAGGTTAGGGTTAGGGTTAGGGTTAGGGTTAGGGTTACGGAACAGGTTAGGGTTAGGTTTAGCGGTGGGGTTAGGTTTACGGTACAGGGTAGGGTTAAGGTTAGGGTTACTGTTACAGCTAGGGTTAGGGTTACGGTACCGGTTAGGTTTAGGGTTAGGGTTTGTTTTAGTGTTATGGTACAGGTAAGTGTTATGGTTAGGGTTAGGGTTAGGCTTACGGTTAGTGTTACAGTACAGGTTAGGGGTACGTTTACGGTTAGGGTTAGGGATAGGGTTAGTGTTACCGTACAGATTAGAGTTAGGGTTAGGGTTAGTGTTAGGGTTAGGGTTAGGTTTGCCCTAGAGGTTAAGGTTAGGGTTAGGGTTAGGGTACAGGTTAGGTTTAGAGTTAGGGTTAAGGTTAGGGTTAGGGTTACGGTTCAGGTAATGGTTAGGGTTAGGGTTAGGGGGTTACCGTATAGGGTAGGTTTAGGGTTAGGGTAATGTTTAGGGTTACAGTACAATTTAGGGTTAGGTTTAGGCTTAGGGTTAGGGTTACGGTACAGGTTAGTGTTAGGGTTAGGGTTAGGTTTAGGGTTAGGGTTATGGTTAAGGTACAGGTTAGGGTTAGGGTTAGGGTTAGGGTTAGGGTTAAGGTTAGGGTTAGGTTAGGGTACGGTACAGGTTAGGTTTAGGTTTAGGGTTAGGGTTAGTGTTTTTTAGGGTTATTGTACAGTTTAGGTTTAGGTTTAGGGTTGGGTTAGGGTTAGGGTTAGTGTTACGGTACAGGTTAGGGTTACGGTTAGTGTTATGTTTGCCATAGAGGTTAGATTTTGAGTTAGGGATAAGGTACAGGTTAGGTTGAGAGTTAGGTTAGGGTTAGGGTTAGGGTTAGGGTTAGGGTTACGGTACAGGTTAGGGTTAGTGTTAGGGTTAGTGTTAGGGTTACGGTACACACAAGAGTTAGGTTTAGGTTTAGCGTTAGGGTTAGGGTTACTGTACAGTTTAGTGTTAAGTTTAAGGCTAGGGTTTGGGTTAGGGTTACGGTAGTGGTTAGGGTTAGGGGTAGGGTTGGGTTAAGGGTTACGGTTAGGGTAACGGTACAGTTTAGGGTTGCTGTTAGGGTTTGGGTTAGGCTTACGGTATAGGATAGCATTAAGTTTAGGGGTAGGGTTAGGTTTAGATTTACGGTACAGTTTAGGGTTAGGGTTAGGATTATGGTACAGGTTAGGGTTAGGTTTAAGAATAGGGTTAGGGTTATGGTTACGGGACAGGTTAGGGTTAAGGTTAGGTTTCAGTTAGCATTACAGATAGGGTTACGGACCGGTTAGGTTTAGGATTAGGGTTAGGGTTACGGTAGGGGTAATGGTTAGGGTTAGGGTTAGGTTTAGGGTTACGGTAGTGTTTAGGGTTAGGGTTAGGGTTGGGTTTAGGGTTACGGTTAGGGTTATGGTACAGGTTAGGTTTACGATTAGGGTTATGGTTCGGGTTACGGTAGAGGATAGCATTAAGGTTAGGGTTAGGCTTAGGGTTATGTTTACGGCACATGTTAGGGTTAAGGTTAGCGTTACTGTTAGGGTTAGGGTAAGGGTTATGGTAATGGTTACGTTTAGGTTTAGGTTTAGGTTTACGGTACAGGTATGGGTTACAGTGGGGTAAGGGTTAGGGTTACGGTTAGGGTTGCGGTACAGTTGTGGGTTAGGGCTACGGGTTGGGTCAGTGTTAGGTTTAGAGTTAGGGTCAGGGTTACGGTACAGGTTAGGTTTACCTTTAAGGGTAAGTTTACGTTACAGGTAAGGGTTAGGGTTAGGGTTAGGGTTAGTGTTAGGGTTAGTGTTAGGGTGAGGGTTAGGCTTAGGGTTAGGGTTAAGGTACAGGTTACACTTACGGTTAGGTGTAGGGTTACGGTTACGGTTACGGTAGATGTTTGGGTTAGGCTTAGGATTGGGGTTAGGGTTACGGTTAGGGTTATGGTACAGGTTAGGGATACGTTTGCGGTTAGTGTTAGGGTTAGGGTTAGGGTTAGTGTTATGGTACAGGTTAGGGTTAGGGTTTGGGTTAGTGTTAGGGTTAGGGTTAGTTTGGCCACAGAGGTTAGGGTTAGGTTTAGGGTTAGGGTACAGGTTAGGTTAGAGTTAGAGTTAAGGTTAGGGTTAGGGTTACGGTTCAGGTAATGGTTAGGGTTAGGGTTAGGTTTACAGTACAGTTTAATGTTAAGTTTATGGTTAGGGTTAGGGTTAGGGATACGGTAGTGGTTAGGGATAAGGTTAGGTTTGGTTTAGGGTTACGGTTAGTGTTAGGGTTAGGCTTACGGTATAGGATAGCATTAAGGTTAGGGGTAGGGTTAAGTTTAGATTTACAGTACAGTTTAGGGTCGGGTTAGGGTTGTGGTACAGGTTAGGGTTAGTTTTAGGAGTAGGGATAGGCTTACGGTACAGGTTAGGGTTAGGTTTAGGGGAAGGGTTAGGGTTACGGTTACGGTACAAGTTATAGTTAGGGTTAGGGTTAGGGTTAGGGTCACAGTACCGTTTAGGTTTAGGGTTAGGGTTAGGGTTACCGTACAGGTTTTGGTTAGGGTTAGGGTTAGGTTTAGGGTTTCGGAACAGGTTGGGGTTAGGTTTTGGGGTTGGGTTAGGTTTACGGTATAGGTTACGGTTAAGGTTAGGGTTACTGTTAGGGTTAGGGTTACGGTAACGGTAAGGTTTAGGGTTAGGGTTAGGTTTAGGGTTACGGTACAGGTTAGGGTTAGGTTGAGGTGTAGGGTTAGGTTTACGGTACAGGTTACGATTAAGTTTAGGGCTACTGTTAGGGTTGGGTTTAGGGTTACGGTACAGGTTAGGTTTATCGTTATGTGTATGGTTACGGTACAGGTAAGGGTTAGTGTTACGGTTAGGGCTAGGTTTAGGTTTAGGGTTCCGGTACAGGTTAGAGTTAGGGTTACGTTTAGGGTTAGGTTTACGGTTACAGTAGATGTTAGGGTTAGGCTTAGTTTTGGGGTTAGGGTTACGGTTAGGCTTACAGTACAGGTTAGGGAAACATTTACAGTTAGTGTTAGTGTTAGGGTTAGTGTTACAGTAAAGGTTAGGTTTAGGGTTAGGGTTAGGGTTAGGTTTGGGGTTAGGTTTGCCGTAGAGGTAAGGGTTAGGTTTAGGGTTAGGGTACAGGTTAGGTTTAGAGTTAGGGGTCAGGTTAGGGTTAGGGTTACGGTTCAGGTAAAGGTTAGGTTTAGGGTTAGGGTACGGTTTAGGGTAGGGTTAGGGTTAGGGTTAGTTTTAGGATTACGGTACAGGTTAGTGTTAGGGTTAGGTTTATGGTTATGGTTAAGGTACAGGTTAGGGTTAGGGTTCGGGTTAGGGTTAGATTTTCGGTACAGGTTAGGGTTAAGGTTAGGTTTAGGGTTAGGGTTAGGGTTATGGTACAGGTTAGGTTTAGGTTTAGGTTTAGGGTTAGCGTTAGGGTTAGGGTTGTTTGACAGTTTAGGTTTAGGGTTAGGGTTAGGGTTACGGTAGTGTTAGGGTTAGGGTTAGGGTTGGGTTTAGGGTTACGGTTAGGGTAACGGTACAGGTTAGGCTTACGGTTAGGGTTAAGTTTCGGGTTACGGTATAGGATAGCATTAAGGTTAGGGTTAGGGTTAGGGTTAGGGTTACGGTACAGGTTAGGGTTAGAGTTAGGGTTACAGTACAGGTTAGGGTTAGGTTTAAGGGTAGGGTTAGGGTTAGGGTTATTGTACAGTTTAGGTTTAGGGTTAGGGTTAGGTTTAGGGTTATGGTTAGGGTTACGGTACAGGTTAGGGTTAGGGTTAGTGTTAGGATTAGGGTTAGGGTTATGTTTGCCAGAGGTTAGATTTTGATGTAGGGTTTCGGTACAGGTTAGATTTAGAGTTAGTCTTAGTGACAGGGTTACGGTAGAGGTTAGGTTTATGGATAGTGATGCGGTACAGGGTAGGGTTAGGATTATAGTTAGGGTTATGGTACAAGTTAGCATTAGGGTTATGGTTTGTGTTAGGTTTACTGTTATGGTAGTGGCTATGGTTAGGTTTAGGGTGAGCGTTAGGGTTAGGGTTACTGTACAGTTTAATGTTAAGTTTAAGGTTAGGGTTAGGGTTACGGTAGTGGTTAGGGTTAGGGTTAGGGTTAGGCTAGGCTTATGGTATAAGATAGAATTAAGGTTAGGGGTAGGGTTAAGTTTAGATTTACGGTACAGGTTAGGGTTAGGGTTAGGGTTAGGGTTAGGGTTAGGTTTAGGGGTAGGGTTAGGGTTAGGTTAGGTTTGCCATAGAGGTTATAGGTAGGGTTAGGGTTGGGTTTATGGTTACGGTTAGGGTAACGGTACAGGTTAGGGTTACGGATAGGGTTAGGTTTTGGTTTACAGTATAGGATAGCATTAAGGTTAAGAGTGGGGTTAGGGTTGGGTTACGGTACAGGTTAGGGTTAAGGTAGCGTTACTGGTATGGTCAGGGTTCGGGTTACGGTACCGCTTAGGTTTAATGTTAGTGTTAGGATTAGGGTTACAATAAAGGTTATGGTTACGGTTAGGGTTAGGGTTACGGTTCCAGTTAGGTTAAGGGTTAGTGTTAGGATTAGGGTTACCATACAGGTTATGGTTAGGTTAGGGTTAGGGTTAAGGTTACGGAACAGGTTAGGGTTAGGTTTAGCGGTGGGGTTCGGTTTACGGTACAGGGTAGGGTTAAGGTTAGGGTTACTGTTACAGCTAGGGTTAGGTTACGGTACCGGTTAGGTTTAGGGTTAGGGTTTGGTTTAGGGTTACGGTACAGGTAAGTGTTACGGTTAGGGTTAGGGTTAGGCTTACGGTTAGGGTTACAGTACAGGTTAGGGGTACGTTTACGGTTAGGGTTAGGGATAGGGTTAGTGTTACGCTACAGATTAGAGTTAGGGTTAGGGTTAGTGTTAGGGTTAGGGTTAGGTTTGCCCTAGAGGTTAAGGTTAGGGTTAGGGTTAGGGTACAGGTTAGGTTTAGAGTTAGGGTTAAGGTTAGGGTTAGGGTTACGGTTCAGGTAATGGTAATGGTTAGGGTTAGGGTTACAGTATAGGGTAGGTTTAGGGTTAGGGTAATATTTAGGGTTACAGTACAATTTAGGGTTAGGTAAGGCTTAGGGTTAGGGTTACGGTACAGGTTAGTGTTAGGGTTAGGGTTAGGTTTAGGGTTAGGGTTATGGTTAAGGTACAGGTTAGGGTTAGGGTTAGGGTTAGGGTTAGGGTTAAGGTTAGGGTTAGGGTTAGGGTTACGGTACAGGTTAAGTTTAGGTTTAGGGTTAGATTAGTGTTAGTTTTAGGGTTATTTTACAGTTTAGGTTTAGGTTTAGGGTTGGGTTAGGGTTAGGGTTAGTGTTACGGTACATGTTAGGGTTACGGTTAGTGTTATGTTTGCCAAAGAGTTTAGATTTTGAGTTAGGGATAAGGTACAGGTTAGGTTGAGAGTTAGGTTAGGGTTAGGGTTAGGGTTAGGGTTAGGGTACAGGTTAGGTTTAGAGTTAGGGTTAAGGTTAGGGTTAGGGTTACGGTTCAGGTAATGGTTAGGGTTAGGGTTAGGGTTACAGTATAGGGTAGGTTTAGGGTTAGGGTAATGTTTAGGGTTACAGTACAATTTAGGGTTAGGTTTAGGCTTAGGGTTAGGGTTACGGTACAGGTTAGTGTTAGGGTTAGGGTTAGGTTTAGGGTTAGGGTTATGGTTAAGGTACAGGTTAGGGTTAGGGTTAGGGTTAGGTTTGGGGTTAGGGTTAAGGTTAGGGTTAGGGTTAGGGTTACGGTACAGGTTAGGTTTAGGTTTAGGGTTAGGGTTAGTGTTTTAGGGTTATTGTACAGTTTAGGTTTAGGTTTAGGGTTGGGTTAGGGTTAGGTTAGTGTTACGGTACAGGTTATGGTTACGGTTAGTGTTATGTTTGCCATAGAGGTTAGATTTTGAGTTAGGGAAGAGGTACAGGTTAGGTTGAGAGTTAGGTTAGGGTTAGTGTTAGGGTTAGTGTTAGGGTTACGGTACACACAAGAGTTAGGTTTATGTTTAGCGTTAGGGTTTGGGTTACTGTACAGTTTAGTGTTAAGTTTAAGGCTAGGGTTTGGGTTAGGGTTACGGTACAGGTTAGGGTTAGAGTTCGGTTACAGTACAGGTTAGGGTTAGGTTTAGGTGTAGGGATCGAGTTACGGTACAGGTTAGGGTTAGGTTTAAGGGTAGGGTTAGGGTTTGGTTATTGTACAGTTTAGGTTTAGGGTTAGGGTTAGGGTTAGTGTTAGGGTTATTGTACAGTTTAGGTTTAGGTTTAGGGTTGGGTTAGGGTTAGGGTTAGTGTTACGGTACAGGTTAGGGTTACGGTTGGTGTTATGTTTGCCATAGAGGTTACATTTTGAGTTAGGGATAAGGTACAGGTTAGGTTGAGAGTTAGGTTAGGGTTAGGGTTAGGGTTAGGGTTAGGGTTACGGTACAGGTTAGGGTTAGTGTTAGGGTTAGCGTTAGGGTTACGGTACACACAAGAGTTAGGTTTAGGTTTAGCGTTAGGGTTAGGGTTACTGTACAGGTTAGTGTTAAGTTTAAGGCTAGGGTTTGGGTTAGGGTTACGGCAGTGGTTAGGGTTAGGGGTAGGGTTGGGTTAAGGGTTACGGTTAGGGTAACGGTACAGTTTAGGGTTGCTGTTAGGGTTAGGGTTAGGCTTACGGTACAGGATAGCATTAAGTTTAGGGGTAGGGTTAGGTTTTGATTTACCGTAAAGTTTAGGGTTAGGGTTAGGATTATGGTACAGGTTAGGGTTAGGTTTAAGAGTAGGGTTAGCGTTACGGGACAGGTTAGGGTTAGGTTGAGGTGTAGGGTTAGGTTTACGGTACAGGTTACGATTAAGTTTAGGGCTACTGTTAGGGTTAGGTTTAGGGTTACGGTACAGGTTAGGTTTATCGTTATGTGTATGGTTACGGTACAGGTAAGGGTTAGTGTTACGGCTAGGGCTAGGGTTAGGTTTAGGGTTCCGGTACAGGTTAGAGTTAGGGTTACGTTTAGGGTTAGGTTTACGGTTACGGTAGATGTTAGGGTTAGGCTTAGTTTTGGGGTTAGGGTTACGGTTAGGGTTACAGTACAGGTTAGGGAAACATTTACAGTTAGTGTTAGTGTTAGGGTTAGTGTTACAGTACAGGTTAGGTTTAGGGTTAGGGTTAGGGTTAGGTTTAGGGTTAGGTTTGCCGTAGAGGTAAGGGTTAGGTTTAGGGTTAGGGTACAGGTTAGGTTTAGAGTTAGGGGTAAGGTTAGGGTTAGGGTTACGGTTCAGGTAACGGTTAGGTTTAGGGTTAGGGTACGGTTTAGGGTAGGTTTAGGGTTAGGGTTAGGTTTAGGGTTACGGTACAGGTTAGGTTTAGGTTTAGGTTTAGGGTTAGGGTTAGGGTTAGGGTTGTTTGACAGTTTAGGTTTAGGGTTAGGGTTAGGGTTACGGTAGTGTTAGGGTTAGGGTTAGGGTTGGGTTTAGGGTTACGGTTAGGGTAACGGTACAGGTTAGGCTTACGGTTAGGGTTAGGTTTCGGGTTACGGTATAGGATAGCATTAAAGTTAGGGTTAGGGTTACGGTACAGGTTAGGGTTAGAGTTAGGGTTACAGTACAGGTTAAGGTTAGGTTTAGGTGTAGGGATCGAGTTACGGTACAGGTTAGGGTTAGGTTTAAGGGTAGGGTTAGGGTTAGGGTTATTGTACAGTTTAGGTTTAGGGTTAGGGTTAGGTTTAGGGTTATGGTTAGGGTTACGGTACAGGTTAGGGTTAGGGTTAGTGTTAGGATTAGGGTTAGGGTTATGTTTGTCAGAGGTTAGATTTTGAGGTAGAGTTTCGGTACAGGTTAGATTTAGAGTTAGTCTTAGGGGTAGGGTTACGGTAGAGGTTAGGTTTATGGATAGTGATACGGTACAGGGTAGGGTTAGGATTATGGTTAGGGTTATGGTACAAGTTAGCGTTAGGGTTATGGTTAGTGTTAGGTTTACGGTTACGGTAGAGGCTATGGTTAGGTTTAGGGTGAGCGTTAGGGTTAGGGTTACTGTACAGTTTAATGTTAAGTTTAAGGTTAGGGTTAGGGTAACGGTAGTGGTTAGGGTTAGGGTTAGGGTTAGGCTTATGGTATAGGATAGAATTAAGGTTAGGGGTAGGGTTAAGTTTAGATATACGGTACAGGTTAGGGTTAGGGTTAGGGTTAGGGTTAGGTTTAGGGGTAGGGTTAGGGTTAGGGTTAGGTTTGCCATAGAGGTTATAGGTAGGGTTAGGGTTGGGTTTAGGGTTACGGTTAAGGTAATGGTACAGGATAGGTTTACGGTTAGGTTTAGGGTTAGGGTTACGGTATAGGATAGCATTAAGTTAGGGTTAGGGTTACGGTTAGGGTTATGGTACAGTTTAGGGTTAAGGTTAGCGTTACTCTTAGGGTTAGGGTTATGGTTACGGTTCCGGTTAGGTTAAGGGTTAGGGTTAGGATTAGGGTTACCGTACAGGTTATGGTTAGGTTAGGTTTACGGTTAGGGTTAGGGATAGGGTTAGTGTTACGCTACAGATTAGAGTTAGGGTTAGGTTTAGTGTTAGGGTTAGGGTTAGGTGTGCCCTAGAGGTTAAGGTTAGTGTTAGGGTTAGGGTACAGGTTAGGTTTAGAGTTAGGGTTAAGGTTAGGGTTAGGGTTACGGTTCAGGTAATGGTTAATGTTAGGGTTAGGGTTACAGTATAGGGTAGGTTTAGGGTTAGGGTAATGTTTAGGGTTACAGTACAATTTATGGTTAGGTTTAGGCTTAGGGTTAGGGTTACGGTACAGGTTAGTGTTAGGGTTAGGGTTAGGTTTAGGGTTAGGGTTAGGGTTAAGGACAAGGTTAGGGTTAGGGTTAAGGTTAGGGTTTAGGGTTAGGGTTACTGTACAGGTTAGGTTTAGGTTTAGGGTTAGGGTTAGTGTTAGTTTTAGGGTTATTTTACAGTTTAGGTTTAGGTTTAGGGTTGGGTTAGGGTTAGGTTAGTGTTACGGTACAGGTTAGGGTTACGGTTAGTGTTATGTTTGCCATAGAGGTTAGATTTTGAGTTAGGGATAAGGTACAGGTTAGTTTGAGAGTTAGGTTAGGGTTAGGGTTAGGGTTAGGGTTAGGGTTACAGTACAGGTTAGGGTTAGCGTTAGGGTTAGTGTTAGGGTTACGGTACACACAAGAGTTAGGTTTAGGTTTAGCGTTAGGGTTAGGGTTACTCTACAGGTTAGTGTTAAGTTTAAGGCTAGGGTTTGGGTTAGGGTTACGGTAGTGGTTAGGGTTAGCGTTAGGGTTGGGTTAAGGGTTACGGTTAGGGTAACGGTACAGTTTAGGGTTGCTGTTAGGGTTAGGTTAGGCTTACGTTATAGGATAGCATTAAGTTTAGGGGTAGGGTTAGGTTTTGATTTACGGTAGAGTTTAGGGTTAGGGTTAGGGTTATGGTACAGGTTAGGGTTAGGTTTAAGAGTAGGGTTAGGGTTACGGGACAGGTTAGGGTTAAGGTTAGGTTTCAGTTAGCATTACAGATAGGGTTACGGACCGGTTAGGTTTAGGATTAGGGTTAGGGTTACGGTAGTGCTTAGGGTTAGGGTTAGGGTTGGGTTTAGGGTTACGGTTAGGGTTACGGTACAGGTTAGGTTTATGGTTAGGGTTATGGTTCGGGTTACGGTAGAGGATAGCATTAAGGTTAGGGTTAGGCTTATGGTTATGGTTACGGTACAGGTTAGGGTTAAGGTTAGCGTTACTGTTAGGGTTAGGGTTAGGGTTACGGTACTGGTTTGGTTTAGGGTTAGGTTTAGGATTAGGTTTATAGTCCAGGTTATTGTTAGGGTTTTGGTTAGGGTTAGGGTTACGGAACACGTTATGGTTAGGTTTAGGGGTAGGGTTAGGGTTACGATACAGGTTACGGTTAAGGTTAGCGTTACTGTTAGTGTTAGGGTTAGGGTTATGGTACCGGTTAGGTTTAGTGTTATGGTTAGGTTTAGGGTTACGGTACAGGTTAGGGTTAGGGTTAGGGTTAGGGTTAGGGTCAGGGTTACGATACAGGTTAGGGTTAGGTTTAGGTGTAGGGTTAGGGTTTCGGTACAGGTTAGTTTTAAGGTTAGGGTTACTGTTAGGGTTAGGGTAAGGGTTATGGTAATGGTTACGTTTAGGGTTAGGTTTATGTTTACGGTAAAGGTTATGGTTACAGTAGGGTAAGGGTTAGGGTTATGGTTAGGGTTGCGGTACAGTTGTGGGTTAGGGTTACAGGTTGGGTTAGTGTTAGGTTTAGAGTTAGGGTTACGGTACAGGTTAGGTTTACCTTTAAGGGTAAGTTTACGTTACAGGTAAGGGTTAGGGTTAGGGTTAGGGTTAGTGTTAGGGTTAGTGTTAGGGTGAGTGTTAGGCTTAGGGTTAGGGTTAAGGTACAGGTTACACTTACGGTTAGGTGTAGGGTTAGGGTTACAGTTACGGTAGATGTTTGGGTTAGGCTTAGGATTGGGGTTAGGGTTACGGTTAGGGTTATGGTACAGGTTAGGGATACGTTTACGGTTAGGGTTAGGGTTAGTGTTATGGTACAGGTTAGGGTTAGGGTTTGGGTTAGTGTTAGGGTTAGGGTTAGTTTTGCCATAGAGGTTAGGGTTAGGTTTAGGGTTAGGGTACAGGTTAGGTTGGAGTTAGAGTTAAGGTTAGGTTTAGGGTTACGGTTCAGGTAACGGTTAGGGTTAGGGTTACAGTACAGTTTAATGTTAAGTTTATGGTTAGGGTTAGGGTTAGGGTTACGGTAGTGGTTAGGGGTAAGGTTAGGTTTGGGTTTAGGGTTACGGTTAGGGTTACGGTACTGTTTAGGGTTACAGTTAGGGTTAGGGTTAGGCTTACGGTATAGGATAGCATTAAGGTTAGGGGTAGGGTTAAGTTTAGATTTACAGTACAGTTTAGGGTAGGGTTAGGGTTGGGGTACAGGTTAGGGTTAGTTTTAGGAGTAGGGATAGGCTTACGGTACAGGTTAGGGTTAGGTTTAGGGGAAGGGTTAGGGTTAGGGTTACGGTACAAGTTATAGTTAGGTTTAGGGTTAGGGTTAGGGTCACGGTACCGTTTATGTTTAGGGTTAGGGTTAGGGTTGCCGTACACGTTTTGGTTAGGGTTAGGGTTAGGTTTAGGGTTACGGAACAGGTTGGGGTTAGGTTTTGGGGTTGGGTTAGGTTTACGGTATAGGTTAGGGTTAAGGTTAGGGTTACTGTTAGGGTTAGGGTTAGGGTTACGGTAACGGTAAGGTTTAGGGTTAGGGTTAGGTTTAGGGTTACGGTACAGGTTAGGGTTAGGTTGAGGTGTAGGGTTGGGTTTACGGTACAGGTTACGATTAAGTTTAGGGCTACTGTTAGGGTTAGGTTTAGGGTTACGGTACAGGTTAGGTTTATCGTTATGTGTATGTTTACGGTACAGGTAAGGGTTAGTGTTACAGTTAGGGCTAGGGTTAGGGTTAGGGTTCCGGTACAGGTTAGAGTTAGGGTTACGTTTAGGGTTAGGTTTACGGTTACGGTAGATGTTAGGGTTAGGCTTAGTTTGGGGTTTAGGGTTACGGTTAGGGTTACAGTACAGGTTAGGGAAACATTTACAGTTAGTGTTAGTGTTAGGGTTAGTGTTACAGTACAGGTTAGGTTTAGGGAGGGTTAGGGTTAGGTTTAGGGTTAGGTTTGCCGTAGAGGTAAGGGTTAGGTTTAGGGTTAGGGTACAGGTTAGGTTTAGAGTTAGGGGTCAGGTTAGGGTTAGGGTTACGGTTCAGGTAACGGTTAGGTTTAGGGTTAGGGTACGGTTTAGGGTAGGGTTAGGGTTAGGGTTAGGTTTAGGGTTACGGTACAGGTTAGTGTTAGGGTTAGGTTTATGGTTATGGTTAAGGTACAGATTAGGGTTAGGGTTAGGGTTAGGGTTAGGGTTAGGGTTAGGTTTTCGGTACAGGTTAGGGTTAAGGTTAGGTTTAGGGTTAGGGTTAGGGTTACGGTTACGGTACATGTTAGGTTTAGGTTTAGGTTTAGGTTTACGGTTAGGGTTAGGGTTAGGGTTGTTTGACAGTTTAGGTTTAGGGTTAGGGTTAGGGTTACGGTAGTGTTAGGGTTAGCGTTAGGGTTGGGTTTAGGGTTACGGTTAGGGTAATGGTACAGGTTAGGCTTACGGTTAGGGTTAGGTTTCGGGTTAAGGTATAGGATAGCATTATGGTTAGGGTTAGGGTTAGGGTTACGGTACAGGTTAGGGTTAGAGTTAGGGTTACAGTACAGGTTAAGGTTAGGTTTAGGTGTAGGGATCGAGTTACGGTACAGGTTAGGGTTAGGTTTAAGGGTAGGGTTAGGGTTAGGGTTATTGTACAGTTTAGGTTTAGGGTTAGGGTTAGGTTTAGGGTTATGGTTAGGGTTACGGTACAGGTTAGGGATAGGGTTAGTGTTAGGATTAGGGTTAGGGTTATGTTTGCCAGAGGTTAGACTTTGATGTAGGGTTTCGGTACAGGTTAGATTTAGAGTTAGTCTTAGTGACAGGGTTACGGTAGAGGTTAGGTTTATGGATAGTGATGCGGTACAGGGTAGGGTTAGGATTATAGTTAGGGTTATGGTACAAGTTAGCATTAGGGTTATGGTTTGTGTTAGGTTTACTGTTATGGTAATGGCTATGGTTAGGTTTAGGGTGAGCGTTAGGGTTAGGGTTACTGTACAGTTTAATATTAAGTTTAAGGTTAGGGTTAGGGTTACGGTAGTGTTTAGGGTTAGGGTTAGGGTTAGGGTTAGGCTAGGCTTATGGTATAAGATAGAATTAAGGTTAGGGGTAGGGTTAAGTTTAGATTTACGGTACAGGTTAGGGTTAGGGTTAGGGTTAGGGTTAGGTTTAGGGGTAGGGTTAGGGTTAGGGTTAGGTTTGCCATAGAGGTTATAGGTAGGGTTAGGGTTGGGTTTACGGTTACGGTTAGGGTAACGGTACAGGTTAGGGTTACGGATAGGGTTAGGTTTTGGTTTACAGTATAGGATAGCATTAAAGTTAAGAGTGGGGTTAGGGTTGGGTTACAGTACAGGTTAGGGTTAAGGTAGCGTTACTGGTATGGTCAGGGTTCGGGTTACGGTACCGCTTAGGTTTAATGTTAGTGTTAGGATTAGGGTTACGGTACAGGTTATGGTTACGGTTAGGGTTAGGGTTACGGTTCCAGTTAGGTTAAGGGTTAGTGTTAGGATTAGGGTTACCGTACAGGTTATGGTTAGCTTAGGGTTAGGGTTAGGGTTAGGGTTACGGAACAGGTTAGGGTTAGGTTTAGCGGTGGGGTTAGGTTTACGGTACAGGGTAGGGTTAAGGTTAGGGTTACTGTTACAGCTAGGGTTAGGGTTACGGTACCGGTTAGGTTTAGGGTTAGGGTTTGGTTTTGGGTTACGGTACAGGTAAGTGTTACGGTTAGGGTTAGGGTTAAGCTTACGGTTAGGTTTACAGTACAGGTTAGGGGTACGTTTACGGTTAGGGTTAGGGATAGGGTTAGTGTTACGGTACAGATTAGAGTTAGGGTTAGGTTTAGTGTTAGGGTTAGGGTTAGGTTTGCCCTAGAGGTTAAGGTTAGGGTTAGGGTTAGGGTACAGGTTAGGTTTAGAGTTACGGTTAAGGTTAGGGTTAGGGTTACGGTTCAGGTAATGGTTAGGGTTAGGGTTACAGTATAGGGTAGGTTTAGGGTTAGGGTAATATTTAGGGTTACAGTACAATTTAGGGTTAGGTTTAGGCTTAGGGTTAGGGTTACGGTACAGGTTAGTGTTAGGGTTAGGGTTAGGTTTAGGGTTAGGGTTATGGTTAAGGTACAGGTTAGGGTTAGGGTTAGGGTTAGGGTTAGGTTTAAGGTTAGGGTTAGGGTTTGGGTTACGGTACAGGTTAAGTTTAGGTTTAGGGTTAGATTAGTGTTAGTTTTAGGGTTATTTTACAGTTTAGGTTTAGGTTTAGGGTTGGGTTAGGGTTAGGGTTAGTGTTACGGTACATGTTAGGGTTACGGTTAGTGTTATGTTTGCCAAAGAGTTTAGATTTTGAGTTAGGGATAAGGTACAGGTTAGGTTGAGAGTTAGGTTAGGGTTAGGGTTAGGGTTAGGGTTAGGGTACAGGTTAGGTTTAGAGTTAGGGTTAAGGTTAGGGTTAGGGTTACGGTTCAAGTAATGGTTAGGTTTAGGGTTAGGGTTACCGTATAGGGTAGGTTTAGGGTTAGGGTAATGTTTAGGGTTACAGTACAATTTAGGGTTAGGTTTAGGCTTAGGGTTAGGGTTATGGTACAGGTTAGTGTTAGGGTTAGGGTTAGGTTTAGGGTTAGGGTTATGGTTAAGGTACAGGTTAGGGTTAGGGTTAGGGTTAGGGTTAGGGTTGGGGTTAGGGTTAAGGTTAGGGTTAGGGTTAGGGTTATGGTACAGGTTAGGTTTAGGTTTAGGGTTAGGGTTAGTGTTTTAGGGTTATTGTACAGTTTAGGTTTAGGTTTAGGGTTGGGTTAGGGTTAGGTTAGTGTTACGGTACAGTTTATGGTTACGGTTAGTGTTATGTTTGCCATAGAGGTTAGATTTTGAGTTAGGGAAGAGGTAGAGGTTAGGTTGAGAGTTAGATTAGGGTTAGTGTTAGGGTTAGTGTTAGGGTTACGGTACACACAAGAGTTAGGTTTATGTTTAGCGTTAGGGTTTGGGTTACTGTACAGTTTAGTGTTAAGTTTAAGGCTAGGGTTTGGGTTAGGGTTACGGTACAGGTTAGGGTTAGAGTTCGGTTACAGTACAGGTTAGGGTTAGGTTTAGGTGTAGGGATCGAGTTACGGTACAGGTTAGGGTTAGGTTTAAGGGTAGGGTTAGGGTTTGGTTATTGTACAGTTTAGGTTTAGGGTTAGGGTTAGGGTTAGTGTTAGGGTTATTGTACAGTTTAGGTTTAGGTTTAGGGTTGGGTTAGGGTTAGGGTTAGTGTTACGGTACAGGTTAGGGTTACGGTTGGTGTTATGTTTGCCATAGAGGTTACATTTTGAGTTAGGGATAAGGTACAGGTTAGGTTGAGAGTTAGGTTAGGGTTAGGGTTAGGGTTAGGGTTAGGGTTACGGTACAGGTTAGGGTTAGTGTTAGGGTTAGCGTTAGGGGTACGGTACACACAAGAGTTAGGTTTAGGTTTAGCGTTAGGGTTAGGGTTACTGTACAGGTTAGTGTTAAGTTTAAGGCTAGGGTTTGGGTTAGGGTTACGGTAGTGGTTAGGGTTAGGGGTAGGGTTGGGTTAAGGGTTACGGTTAGGGTAACGGTACAGTTTAGGGTTGCTGTTAGGGTTAGGGTTAGGCTTACGGTACAGGATAGCATTAAGTTTAGGGGTAGGGTTAGGTTTTGATTTACCGTAAAGTTTAGGGTTAGGGTTAGGATTATGGTACAGGTTAGGGTTAGGTTTAAGAGTAGGGTTAGCGTTACGGGACAGGTTAGGGTTAGGTTGAGGTGTAGGGTTAGGTTTACGGTACAGGTTACGATTAAGTTTAGGGCTACTGTTAGGGTTAGGTTTAGGGTTACGGTACAGGTTAGGTTTATCGTTATGTGTATGGTTACGG